>OY987243.1:1661742-1856704 GCA_963920765.1 Ulota crispa
ACTCGCAAAGGAGTATACTCCAGTCCAGACCTCCTCCAACCAAGTATCCGGATGGGCTTGTTTAGAGTTGTCCCATTGACTTGCCGGATCTTCTAACACTTCTCCAACCATCTCCTTGTCCATTAAACCCCAAGGAACCTTAAGGAGACCCTCGCAACTCATCCTGCTCAAGTCCTCCCTTAACATCTTTCTTGTGTCAGGATCTACATGAACTCTCAGAACTACTGACCTAAGCCCAATTGGTGCTTCCTCTCCCTTATCCGTCCTACCTATGGCTCCAGAAGTGGGTGAAGAAAACCTGCAACCAACAACTCACTCCACAGGATCGCCTACCGCTCACAGCACCTCCACACTCTTCTCACAAAACAAATGCGCAAAAAGCAAGGACCAAGAAGCAAAATGAATGAAACTGGGAAATGAACTTGCCTTCTCCTTCATAAGCTCATGATCAAGATTCCCCCACTAAACCGTTGCAACCGCTCTTATAACAATAATTACAAGATAAACTATTGCCATTATTCCTGATTCTTCCGTTAGTGACTGTTAGTCACCGGATGGCTCCTTTACCGTTTCAGGAATTTGTCTCACCGGCGCACTGTATAACCAAATTAATATTTCCGAGCAAACGTTTCTAGTTGAACAGGGAACTATTTCCGGTTTGGCAGAAAATCGATAATCTCATGTTAATGGTTTTAACTATTTAAGGAATTAGAAAATTCCTTAATTGATAATTTCGATAAACTTCTCTTATCTACTATGTAAAAAAAAAATTTAATCAAATAGGACAATTTTACATATTTTTAATACTTAAAATCTTGAAGTTGACTTTTCAGGTTGCAAAAAGGGCTCTGCCATCAACGAGAGGAGTACAATGAGGGGAAGTTCTCAACCGCAGAGCTCTATGATACGGTGAAAAATCTATACTAAACCAAGAAGCAAAGCCGGATGGAGGTGCAAAACCTATCCGGACAGGTGGCAGCCCTCACCTCACAACTACAATAGTAATTGAAGGAGGACAAGTCAGCCCAACGCGCCTACCAGGATATGGCTCGGCTCTGGAGTATGGTTGCCATTCCGAGGGACGTGGTGGCAAAGGCTAAGTTGTTTGATGAGGAAGTGCTAAAGATGGGATCAGCAATGAGTGTCATGCTTGTGGGGGTGTTGGTGGATTATGCAGGCAAGATGGAGGAAACGTTGCAAGAGATGCGGGTGATCGTGCATGGTCAGAGCAAGATGCCGGAAGAAGGGGAAGGATCTGAGAAGAAAGGAGCCACGTCTACCCGGAAAACTCCACATCCGCCGTCTCCTTGTCCTACTGTTAAGGAGGGACCCGAGGAAGTGAGGACACCTCATTCCGTGCGGTTGCTCAGCAAGGTCGACTTTGGGCCTAGAGAAGGATCTATGTCCAAATCACATACCCAGGGCTAGATCCAAGTAACTCCTGACAATGGAGGTGTCGCCCGGGTACCGAGTCTTGTCAAGAAGAAGATTATCCCAAAATGCTCCAAAGAGTCAATGTCCCCTGTCCCAAGGATTGAGTTAGATGACGAATCCTCTGCCTCCAGCACAAGTTGTGAGGAGGAGACCGAGACTTTGACGGAATCCTCCGATGACACCGACCCAGAAGCTGTAAGGCTATTGAATGCAAAGAGCGCAAAGAAGAAAGAGAAATTGATAGGGAGTTCCTGAGCTTCGGCGCAAAAACCTCGGACACGTAAGAGTGCCACCAAACGAGCAGCACTTGTAGCAAAGAAGAATAATAATAATTAGCTATCACCTAGTATGAAGTGGTAGTCTTGTAATTTGAAATAAAGGGGAGGGCGGTTACACAAAGTTTGGGATAGCCTCTTATCTAGCTACTTTTGGGGATTGCAGATCCTTGATTTGAGGATCTGAGATCCACTCTTAGAGGCAGCTTACGGTGGGAGTTTAGACCCCATTTTTGTAGATCAAAGAATGAAACGTGTCATTTTCTAATCAGTAATTTTACCTTTAGGAAGCTTTTAATGATTTCTAGGGATTAGTTATTAGGGACAACTGTACCATTGTTACCAAGGGCAATTTTATATTTTTGATTTTTTTTGTGCATAGCAAGATCCAGATTTCCACTTCAGAGTCTTGAGTTGATAATTTGGTGCAATGTTGGTATGCCGGCAGTGCTAGAACCATTGTTTTGTGCAGGTAGCTGGACATTGAGTGTGAAGGAAGCAAAGATAGTCCCCAGATCCTATCTGATCAAGTTTCTAGAGCATTATTGAGGTGGTTGGAAAACTGCGTGTTCTAAGGGGCAGTTCATGTTTGGATTTATGATCTAGATACTCTTGTGAGGGATAGCCAGTCTTAGGTTGGGTGCGTCCGGATAGCGATTCCAACTCATGCTAGCTGGCGGTTGAAAGATTCCACTACTACCAGGAGGGATTGTGAGCATAGTAATGGGGATCCTTTAGTTATCCGATTACCATCTTAGTACAGGAGTTAGGTAAGGAAGGGTCCGTTGTTGTAGTAATTTGGGGTTGTAAGGGTTTCTTGAGTGACCTGTCCATCTAGAATCACTTCCAAATTGGTTGTGAGGAAGTAATTGCATCTTGTTGTCCTTGTGTTCTTTGTTGTTGTTGTTTTGTTTAGTGATACTTCATTCACTACAAATTGTCGAAGGGTAGGAACTCACGCTGCCTTCCTTAATCAAATAGCAAAACCCTTTGCTATAGAGGTTAAACTTCTCTTGTCATAGTTAAGTGTCTTACCAGAGCCGGATTTTAGCAAAGATCCGGATAATCATCCGGGTATTCCAATTATTTTGTGTGTGTGTGTTTGTCTTGGTGTGTTGTTGCCAATTCTAAACAGGGTTCTCTTATCTTATTTCGGTCATTTTAAGGGTCTACAAACTAAATCTCTGTGGGAACGATAAACAAGTCACCTTATTGGCATTTTAACACTTTTGAATGCTAATAAGAGGATAAGTACTTTCTTGTGCTACGCTCTCACGGCATCTCTAGCTTTTAAGCTCACAGTCAATGCTCTAAATTCCTAGCTCTCACGGCCAGCTCTAGCTTTTGAGCTCACAACCAAGGCTCGGAATTCCTAGCTCTCACTGCAGCTCTAACTTTTGAGCTTACAGGTACGGCTCAAATTTTCTAGCTCTCACTGCAGCTCTAGCTTTCAAGTTCAATAGTGAGCCGACCTTGTATCTCATGGAGGGCAATTGAGCAATGAAGACGTTCCATTTCAATGATGTCGTGGCAAGTGCAATGTATGCTACGGATGATGTAATAGTAGGCATTAGTAATACTACTAAAGTTGTGGTGCAGCCTAGATGACCCTTCTTGCTTCCAATTTTCCAAGGTGAAAGTTCTAGTGTAGCACGAGAGAATGCAATCCAAGGTGTGCGAGACTTGGAGGGCCCACGTTTGATGCCATGCATGCACGTGTGAGCATGCAGAGGCAGAGGTTGCAAGTACAAAGGCAATCATGGAGCAATTAACAATCTCCATGCATGCTCTAGAACTTTGTTCCAAAGCAGCTGAGGAAAAGGTGGAGGTTAAAACCGCATCAAATATAGAGTTGCAATGGAGACTGGACCAATTAAAAACCATTAATGCAAGATTGGTCCAAAGTCCTGAAAGGAAGGGAATGCTGCTCTCTAGGTGGAACATGAAGTTGGCTTGCAACATAGCAAAGAACAAGCCATGCAAAGGCAGCAAGAAGTGAGAAAATTAGCTGCAAAATTCAACGATGGTGGTCATCATTATTTTGGCTTGACATCATGGCCTTAGCTTGAAGAGATGTTCCTTGATATGTTGCCAACAAACCGCACCAATCAAAGCATTGATTAGAATTCATACCCAACTTTGGAGTTCCAATATGACACTGCATGTTGTAGGTACTTGCATGCAGGCCAAGTAGGCAAACCCTCATTACTATAGCTTGACATCTAAGACTTTGTAAAAGACCGTACAATATGCATTATGTGTCAAGAACCTTTTGGCCCCAAGGGTGGATGGAGCCTCGGAACGTGTTTGCATATGTACCATCTTGGGTGTTTCATTCCTCACATGGTGACAAGAAAGGGATGCGTGAATTGCAAAGCCCCCTTTCATTGACGGCTGTACAAAATGTTTGGCCTCAAAGGCCACATGCCAATTCATTACAAGCATGACAAAGATAATTTACCAGGGGCCTCAAATGCATGATATTGGGGGAAAGACTTGACATGGCTCTAGAAGTGGTGTTTGGACCTTCGACATCTTCCAACACAAACCTTGTAGGCTGCTTTCTGATGGCAAAGTGAGGCCAACGTCACGGACATCATCAAGGGGGTGATCAAGAGATGGCAATTGTCAACGTCAATTATATGCAGCTCAACTTGCAGGTGGACATTGGAACACACGTCGAGAGGTTTTTTCACACAAACACCACCTAACTGGCCTACTATTTGATAACCAAGGTAATTGTATGGGATATGCTGGTGACTTGGATTTTGAAGAAGAATTGGCCCTCATTGAAGCGAGTACATTCCACGAGGCTCAATTAATACAAGCTGCATATACCGACATCTACAATTAGTATGAAGAACAAACAGTTGCACTGTTGACCAGTTTGCAATCGAACAACAAGTTGCAAAGGTTTTTGAGAGAAGGCATAGAAATAGTACATGACATTGTAGATCTAGGAGGTATCTAGATTTTGTTTATTTTTGGAATGTTTTTGAGAAATACCATAGTACAAGGCATTGTAATACGACAGGATGAGTAAATAGTTTCTGTTGGAAATGTGTGCAAGAAGTCAACACTGTAGATGCATGTAATTGAATATTGTAATTAGTGCAAATCAAGGAATCAAGAAGGCCTATCGGATTTTGTAGCACTTGTATTTTTTTAAATGAAATGAAGTATTTACATTTTTCTATATCTTCTCCACATACTTTATTGTACATTCATATTCTTGTTGCTTGTATAACACAAGGAGATTATTTCACTTTACTACATATCAATGTAGTAGAAGAATGGAAATTAGCACCTTGTAAAACAACCACATGAAGTGATTTGGAATTACTACATGTATTTGATGTATTTTACCAACATGGTAAATAATCCATTTTTACTACTTTCTTCCAAACTTGGCAAAATGTAGCATGGTGAACCACAGTTCTTTTACTATTTTTTTGCAAAGGCAACTAATACAATATGGTGAAAGTCACATTTTTTCTACTTTCCCACAAACTCATCATATGATAATTTGGTTTATAAAATATGGGCCAAAATTTTGAAATTTTGGTTTCATATTGACATACATGTGCAAATACCATAGTTTATTTAGCCCAAATGAGAAAACCTTGACATTCAAAATTAAATTGCAAATTACATAGCACTTAAAACTTGAAGGATTGAACACCTATAACATAATATCCAAGTAAAATGTCTTGGTGCATGGAAATGCTTTCAATACTAATAACAATAGGCACTATTCATAAACTCCCAAAACAACTAAACCATTCAAAACAGATAAAGCATATTAGTATAATTTTTGCTAACAAGACTTTGTTTCAATAAATGTCCACATTTTTATATTTTTTATAGTTAGCAAGGAAGAAGCCTACTAAACCCTAATAAGAGTTTCAAAGAAGAAGAAGTGAGAACTAAAAGTAATTTGCAAATGAAACTAAACTTTAGTTACAACAATTCTTATATGATTTGTATATTCAGATAAAAATTTGTATACATAAATCAAAGTCCGTTTTTTATATGTTCCCTTGGATTTTATGAAAACCTTCTATGATTTTTGCTCACAACTTCTAAATAATGAGTTCTAATGTGAAAGAAATAGTTGGAGGGGAATCTTATCTATAAAAGCCAACCTTTCTTGGTTGATTGTTTCTTTAGAACAAGAACTTCATTATGCTGAAGTAGCCTCCAACCTTGCAAAACATGACAATACTATGAGTTAAAATACAAGTACAATAATAATTATCTTTTGGACATCTAGCCTAGCACGTGGTGTGTCGCTAAAGGCCCATGGGGTCGTACTCATGAGGTCTTGGGTTCAATTCCTAGCCCTTGCAATTCCTTGCAACTTGAAGGAGGTTGTGATGTGAATCCTGACAATTCTAGCTGCCATGCAACAAACAATCACGATTGTGGGCAAGATTGCGCCAGCATATGCAAGTCATTGGTATCAACAATACAACAACTAATACTTGCATTCTACATATGTCAACACAATCCTACTTTTAACCGTAAAACCATCCATTGATTGCAATTGCCAAAACCCACACATCAGCACCAACCAACACAGCCGTAATTCATTTTCTTTTAAATTTTCTTGGCTTTCACGGCCTCAAGTGCAAAGCAACTCTTAACCCCTAAGGGCATCTCCTGCAACATGCTTTCCAAGCCCTAGAAAAATGAGGTTTCACTGGGTGAACCTTCACGGCTAGGCTTGAAGTTCTCTTGCAGCCCTAAAACCTTCAAGGCCCACATGTGTGGTACAACAAATTGCACAGCTACACTTGGCTATGGAATGGGTTTGTGCGTAAATAGTGCCTGAATAATGCTTGCCAAGGATCGTGCAAGGGGCTTGGTGAAATCTCAAATGTGACAAGTATGCAACTCAATTTAAAGGCCTTGCAACCTACATACAAACATGTCAAATGCTATTGGGGATTGGAAACGAGCAAACCACTTACAATTGGGGAACGCAGGGCTATTTTCATGTGTTGCACAGATGCTCTAAATGACCATAAGACCATTGACCCATTCAAAAATTGGGATGGGCATATGGGATTTTGGACATGTACTTACAACTAAACTATTTTGTCTAGTTATTTTACACTTTCATGGAAAATGAGAGAATTCAAAGATTTGTGTGGGCATCTAATATCATTCAAAGAAGGTATGCATGAACCTTTTAGGTCGTTGAACCAATCCTAAACCCTACAAAACCGTCCATTTGGCCGTCCAACCAAATCGTCCATGTGGTCATCCAACCAGGCCTTTCATCTAGCCATCAACCAAATTGTCCATTGAATCGTCAACCAAGCACTCCATCGAACTGTCCAAAAAAATCGTCCATCGGACCGTCCAACCGGATTGTCCATCTAGTCGTCCAACCAGGCTGTTTGACCAAGGCGTCTATCGCGCCATTCAATCAAGCCGTTTGACTTATCCGTCCATCTGGCCATCCATCCCAATCGTCAACATGGAATCAAGTACCATCAACCCGTCCATCCATCTAGGTATTTCATCGACCAAAAACATCCATCGCGGCAACGCGATGTCCGTCCAATGGTATTTCTGTGCGCTGTCAACATTTCCTTCAATCCATTCATCTTTCCAGTGGCTGTTTTCATTTGTCATTGCCAGTTTTGTCGACGGATTTCAGCCTGTCGGATGTTGGGTGTGAATCCTGACATCTGGTCGGACATCTTGATGTCTAGACATGACATGACAAGGATGATATTGGCTACATCGTTTTGTGTGAAAGCCACAACACTACTCTCCCCAAAATCAATCAATCTTGTTTCCAGCAAAGTTTGTTGCTCCAGCAATTGTGTTCAATCATTTTTGAGGAAGAAGATCCGAGCATTCCAAGAGCAAATGTCAACCAAGACAAATTTCAAGTTTTGGAGTTACATTAAGTTAGATGTGCACCGCTAGGTCCACCACAATTCTCAAGGAAAGAGGGTGGTTTTTGTTCAAGGCATTGATGATTGCCTATCAACATGGAGGTTCATTTTATGGATCTCAAAGTCAACATTTCACTAGTTCCAAGCATATGCCAAGAATGGAAATTTCCTCAGCCACATGGCAATACGGGATTGCACAGATTAGGAAGCATATCTTGTAAGCCATTGCACCACTGTAGTGCATGCTCAACAAGTCTGCAAACCATATGCCACATAAAACTTGTACACTATTTTCTGGTGACAAAGTGGTATTTAAGGTTGTGCCGTCAATATTCAGATGGAATGAGACCATCATTGAGAGTAACACGGTGAACACCATGTTTGGATTGGAATTTTTTTTTGCTTCTAATATCAGCAAGATTAAGAAGAAACACTTCCCGGAACTTAGTGCAAAGAAACTAGGGGATAATTTTTCTCGGTGCTCAAAGTGCGATAATTTGCAATCTCTTCAAAGGACCACCAATGCTCCACACAAACCAAAATGGACAAGGGCATTAGAGACGCATTTGGCTATAGTTCAATCACATTGTGACCAATATTATTCAAATAGATACTGGTCTATTGTTTTTTCCACACAAGGTGTTGACAACCATGCATGATAAAATGAATCATGCAAAAACAGCTTGTATTCCTCCACAAGAACAAGCAGCTTGATGAGCCCCTTAAGTTGCCAATGTTTGTGACAGGTATGATTGCACATGGACACGGCTATGTGCGCTATGCACATAACGGTCTAGACATCTTCACTCACAACTCAAATTATACTGTGGGATCGTTTACATAACTTTAGCAAGATTTTGAAATGGCCCCAAAGTATTCTTCAAGGAAGTTGTTTGTAGGATCTAGCTTTGCTACTCTGTTCCAAGCTGTATTAGAAGGCAATGACATGTGCAAAACTTCACTACACCTAGCTCCATCAACTCCAGTTCTTGCCACACCTTTACCTCTAGTTTTAAATGTTCAAATGGACAACATTACCGCTGACAACATAAATAGATTTGTGATGTAATTTGGTCCTTTCATGTTATTAAGAGAATCATTTGAGAAATATATGTCAATTTTATGTTGGTTGGTCACACACATGGCGACATGGATGCTTTGTTTGGGAAATGGAGCATGCAATTGAAATATTACAATTTCTTAACTATCCCATCTCTCATGAAGTCATTCATGGATGACAATTCTATGCCTTCCACTTTATTGGTTGTACAAATGTGACTTCTAAATTGATTACAGTGAAGTAAAAACTTGTAGTGAATAAGACCACATTTTATTTTGTTAGTGCAAAAAGCACTTGTCACAATTTTGGGAATAGGGTTGGTTGATTGTTACAACTTTTTTGCCTGCATAGCTCATTGAGCACCACCAAGTTATGTATATTACATACTCTCATACAAGTTCAATGGGAATTGAACCCGGACCACCAAAATGACATAAACAACTTCTTCTAACCAACTACCAAGCTCATGACTTGGCGACCAACATTACATAAAATACTCAATTACATAAAATTCAATATTGTTACATCAGCCAATAGCTTGTACAAGCATTCAAAGTTTTTTTAACTCTCATTTTAATGAAAAGTGCAAGTAATGGTCAATGACATTAAAATATAAGCTTGAAAATCTTTAAGTTGATTTTTTGTTTTAGGGGTGCAAAATTACATGAAATTATTTTGAAAGGTTACCAATCTCGTGTTTTAGTGAATATGGTGTTCAAGGGGCAAATTGAAAAATTTGTGATTAGCCAAGGGCCAAGGGGCAAAGTGATGAACATGGGCATTGGGTGTGAAAGGACATCTTTGGTGGAACCCAATGAATCTTTTTCCAACTACAAAAGGGGTGGGGAGGGAGATTAAGAGTCAAATTGATTTGAATCTAACATTAAATTTGAGTATACCACTTGAGGTAAGCATCCTAAGCTTTGTATAAGATTTATTGTGGATGACAAACACAAATGCCCTTTTCCCCAAATGCGTCCATAGGACACATGGGTATACTAATTTTGGTAATAATATTATTAAAAAGTGTGAGGCTTTTTTAGGCATGTGGGCAAAAAAAATCAGGTACCTCAAAACAAGTTCTTACAGTTGTTGAGGTTGAGGCTATTGAAGGCTTGTCCATTTTTGTCCTTGTTTGTGCCAATGGACTAATGTTGTTATAACCCAAGCACTTACTACCAAACCTTTGCACGTTTTAGCAAACAAACATGAAGAAACAGAAAAGCAGGCACTAATTAATTGAGGCTTGGATGAGGTCAATGCATCACGCTAGAAAATAATGTTGACCATATCCAAGCATTGACCATAAGACAACTCCATTTAGTTAGGTCTAGAACACAAAAAAGAAATTGGGACCTTGACACTATCCAAATGTTTCTCTTACAAAGGGTGACATTATCCTTGCATCCTTGGATTTGAAAATGCTCTTGAACATGAATTTCAATTAATAAGTTGAAGTGCAATATTAATAAATTTGAAGAAGAACCCCAATTTTGGGGACATTTGAATTTTTCATTTTTAAGAGTTTTTAGGTGATTTTTAGTTTATTTTATGATGATTTCTTCAAGACTTTACATCAATGACAAAATATCTTGAAAGAATTATCAAAAAAACCCACTTCAAGTCACCAAAATATTCTCACAAATGCAAAATTTAGTATTTCAAAATCCATTTTGGGAAAGTGTTTTTCCCAAGATAATGATTATGATTGTGTAATGACTATTTCATGAAAAGTGGAATTTGAAACTTTGATGTTAAAGAAAATCAAATCCACATTATGTAAATGTTGTATTCTATATTCATCATAGACACTCTACAAAAGCAAGAAGATATTGTATTTGCAAAAAAAGGATTGCACTTTATTTTTTAAACCAAATTTTGTTGACTTCCATTTTTCATGAGTTTTTTGTGTTTGTCAAATTTTCATATTTCTAGATGAATAAACTTTTGCAAAATTAGCAGAGATAAGGTGGAAGCACCCATACCCAATAACTAAAGAGGTTTTGCAACAACTTGCAAAGAGTTTGAGGTGAAAAATGTTTTTTCAATGTAGGAAGATAAGAAATGTTGAGATTGCAAAACTTTCATAATTTTATGTGCAAAACTGAAATTATTGTGAATTATGGGAGTCAAAAAGTGTTCCAGACTCATGGCCAATGTCTAGATGCATGCAATTCCACCAATAGCCAAACCATTTTTAGCTCATTACTTGTTACTTCATTTTGGGACACATGGCATGACTTAAGTAGTCCCAACTTTGCAAAGGACAAAAGAACGCATTCCAAAGCACCTACTCTTGCTCATGGTAGAAATAGCACACCCTACATGTTGGGTGTGAGGCATTGTTGGCAATGGATGCTTCCACCTTACCAAGGGTGAAGAGTCAATTACCATGGTTTTCAAAAGGGAAATTGTCATCGTTAAGACTAGATGAGCCAATTTTCTGGAGGGACATTAAAAAACTCCAAAGCCCGCGAGAATTGAGACCAAGAGCAGGCTGATCCCAAAGCCCTTGGTTGGACCTTCTCTTGGATGGTCTATCTACCTGCTCTAGCAACATGGTAGTAGGTGGTGGCTGCACATACCCTCCTAAACAACCACTTATGCCAAATAGAGCAAAACAACCAACATCAGAACAAAATAAAAAAATAAACCCATTCTTACCACAAAAAAACATGAACCTTTTCACTCTTGTAAGTGTGCACCTTTTTACCAAGGCTTCTTTTGGCTTTCTAGTGCCAAATTGCACTCAAAAAAATAGTTTGGCTAAAAAATGTCAAAAAAATGCCAAAAACTTGGATGAAATTGCCAAATTGTGGATGAAAACTAGATTGTAGACATGTAATATGTGCTACCAATAATGTGATATTTTCTATCCAATATGTGGATGAATGTTGAAATTTAAAGCACCACTATAATATTTTAAATCTCCACTCTGGCACTTCTTAAAAAACAAAAAAAAAAACCTTGCTTTATACTTTTAGCATAGAAGGTAGGACCACCCATTCCAGATCATTTAAGTTCTTGGAGGACAACACGTTAGAGCAACAATGCGGCGCAAATTATTTTTCGATGGCTTTATGTGAAATATTGCGACACAATTTTGCTTCAAAGTTTTTCATGCAAAATTAAGTTGTATACAAATTTTGGAGTGCATAAAATGTTTTGGACCCACAAATAATTCCTAGACTCTCCTAATTCCAATCATAGCCAGACTACTACTTCCTAATTTCTTTTGGGACACATGTCATGACTTCCAACGACAGAGGAGTCCAACAAACTTCAAACAAACGTAAGTCTGCAATTCGAAACCCGACAGACTTCAAATCGAGACCGGAAATAAGTTATGGGAAACCAAAATAGGTGAGTAAGCTGGGCGAGAATACTACAGCTACAATGCTCGATCTGCTGGCGAGACCATCCACACAACACCCATGAGCTGGAAAGAATGCTGCTGTACTATAGCAAGGAGATTATCCCAAATTTGGGCGCGAGAGTCTTGTGGCAACCACGACGAGAGAGAGAGTGCAGACACGAACCAAGCTCGGGACGGGCGCTCCCCGGGATGATCTTTCTTTGCTGAAATGGGGAACTTGGTGAGAGGTGGGCGGACATTTTATCGGTTGTCATTGCAACAATCCACGGCACTACCGACTGAGGCCCCCGCCCGACCCCGCCACACCGACACTGTCGGTAGTAACGGAGCTCCATCCGAGGCTCGCGCGGTCTCAACGGAATGTCATTGACAGCCGTTTTTTTTTGCAGTGAGAAAAGGGGGATTCATCTACTGATCGTAGCCGTTGAGAGGCTGTGTCGGAAGGTTGGATTTCAGGAGGTACCGGTCCTCGGTAACTCTCGGGTTCGGCAACGGAACTCGGTGATGTTAGTGCTTCACGGCTAGCTGTGTCGCCCGCCCGCCCGCCCGCCTGCAGTGTATAATTATGGTTCCTGACATATTAATCCAGGCCTTCCAAGGAACGCATCTGACGGCCAAAATGATTTCGCGGTCATAGGAAACCAAACTGGTAAGGAATACGGTAACCATCGCGGTTTTAGGGTCTCGGTTGCAGCAGGAAAGCAACAAGTTCACCCTTTAATGCCGAAGGCGCCACATTGACCAAAAATTTAACGTTAAATTCAGTGAAGTCCAAAAAATGACGTTTAACTGTTGGACGCAAAGCTTTATGAGGTAAAAGGTCACTTAGTATAGTTTCATATCACTGCCTGTTTTTATTAATGTCATTATGTTAGATGCTGTGCAAAGAGCATCATTGTGCTTATTTTCTCAGTTCTCGGCATGCGTGACTGGAATACCAGGTCATTCTGAGGACCGAGTGATCCAAGCTTATCAATTTCCAAGCGTGTCTGAGAGAGACAATCGGAATACAAGGGTGGTGTACTAGACTGAGGAATTCCAGCCCTTAATGAGTGCTGGGAGCAAGTCCGGTACACAGGCACTTTGCGCAGACCATTTTCGCAAGCACTTTTGCACAGATAGTTTCATGAAACTCTTTGCACCTAAGCTCGATTAAACAGTTGGAGAAACGCAGGGAAGAACTGGTGAAAAAATGTAATTGAAATTATATGCAATGATGCTGAATCCGACAGAAATTAGCAGTGTCTACTTCAATCGTCGACCGGTACTACAGCACGTCAGTTGACAGGCGGAGATTAAAATCCATTAAGAGGAACCCATTCCAGCCAGACTTCGATCTCCCCCTTCTCCACGTTCTGCAGCTTCAGATGCACCTCCTGCTTGATCACTCTGTCGATGACCTCAATGTTGCTGTCTTTCACAAGAGAGTTGTCGCTGCTGGCCAGCCACCGTCCTATTTGCTCGCACCCAAACTCTTCGAACATCCCTTGGTGCATTTGAGCAGCCAGAATCAGCGGATTGAGGTCTATGGATGCGTCTCCCATTGAATCATCAGCTGAGAAGACATCGTGGTCAAACACATGCTGCAAAACACAAGGGTAACAACATTCAGCACCTAAATAACGAGCAAAAACTAGATGCATTCTTAACCATGTTGTACAGTACAAACACTAGTATAGTCACTGCAGAATTTGGTTCACAGGTGTCCCTGAAGCTCATAATACCTTATGAGACTTCACAATTTCTACTCAGCAAAAACACACACATTACGGCTTGGTCATACATAATTATAGGATGAGTAGGAGGTACATAGACACTATTAATCGAACTGGAGCAACTCACCAGCTTGAGAGGCTGAGGTGGGCTTGGTACAGAGAGCATGAGCTCCTCATCCCAAACTGGATTGAGGTTTCTTTTCACCACCTTGGTTTTAACGCTCTACAGGGACGAGAAACACACGCATGTGAGTCCAGCAACAATGAACTCTACCCCTCTGCTGAAAATAGGTGAAGAAACTTGAGATCACAAAACTACAGGCATGCTTGAAATTGAAACTTTTGTAACGAGAGCAAAAAGACTTTCAAAGCGATCGAGTGTCATGAGTACCTGTCCTCCAATGGTGGCACAAACGTAGGGATCACTAGACAGCAAATCTCGGACAGCCAAGTTTGTGCCTCTCACGATTCTCACTTTCAGCATTCCCAAGAATTCAACCATGCCAGCCTGTTAAAACACAACCCAAAATATTAGAATTGAATTTCATAGGCGCACTAGGATATATGATAGCAGAAGCTGGCTCCAAAAAGCCGAGGACAGGGTTATATGAACATTCTTTTCAAAATTTCCCAAACCTCCACAAATCTATAAATGAAATTGCAAATATTCTGAACTTCAATACGATGCAATTTGGGAACTCTTTTTTCATGGAACGGCACGAGGGACCAAGAAATCAAGCACTTAGGTATGAACATATTCGCCAATTTTAGCGCTCACGGGCAAGCAACTTATGAGCACGCTAGCTCTAACTAGAAGGAAGATTTTTTTGAGAGTGTTCAGAAGCAGTGGACTTATACAAGCCACCGGAGCAACTGTCATTCAATGCCCTAACTTGTTAGTACACAAAAAGACAATGAAGAGATGATAATACCATGCTTGAGCTTGAAGTAGAACGAGGCGAGGAGGCACCGGTTCGACGACTGGGAGCGAAGGAAGTAGCGCTTCTGAAACTGCTAAAACTGCCAGGTGGAGTACTACGCCAACTGCTGCGTCCCACTGAGCTGCTGCTGTTGCTGTTCATAGAATCTCTGCTACTGTTGTACATTGAATCCCTGTTGCTGATTGTGGAAGCCCTACTACTAGGTGATGTTGGTGGGGTGCCTGCTACTTCTGTCATAGCAGCAGAAGATCTTGTGTACGAAGTTGCTTTCGCCCGTAAGTTTGATTTCAGAAACTCTCGATCCTCATACTTTCGCCTGCACAAATCAGGTGAACACTTCATGAGTGGAAAAGGAACTTCATTCCAAGGCAAAGCAACTCATTCCAAGGCAAAGCAACTTCATGACATAACTTTCATTCTTCAAAGGATTCTGCTCCAAGCTACAAAATCTAGAAATGAAGCAAACAAAGTTGCACTAGGTCAGAAATAATTTGCATCGTCCCATAATGCGCGCATTCTACAGAACATTTGGAAGAGATGATGCTCTTCTCCCGTTAAGAATAAGCAACTGACCTTATAAAGTCGGAACGTTCTTCAACAGATGCATCGGGAGGAGGTTTTCGTGTATCTGAGGGTACAAATCTTTCGTACACAGAGTTAGCTGAGGCATTGCCACCTACGGCCTCCATGAGGTCAACTTGCTCATCCGACCAGTCATCCAGAGTAACAGACACAACCTGAAACACACAAGTCCAACAACAGATGAAATCTTGCACATAGCATCCTCTCAAGGTACTCGATTAAAGCAGAGGATACGAAAACCGTTAGGGACATGATCCCGTCTCCTATAATACCGTCCAATATTATCAACATTACGTCTATTCATACACTTAGATGGCCTTCAATTAAGAAGTTGGGGAGAAAGCATAGATTGGCAAGATATCTAAGGCAATTGACTTCTGGTTGGAAATGGGGTGGTCTAAAGTCTCTTATTATAGCGGTCTACTACCTCCCGATTCAAAATTGCATAAGACATTCATACACAATGCACCGGTGAAAATTTTGACCTCAATCGACCTCTCCACAGCTCAAAACCGGTCTCAAAAAAGTCACACAGCTACAACATGCTTAAAGTGATGCCAATAGTATCCTCTACCTTCTTCTGCACTAGAGGAAGTCTCCAAACGCCAATCTAGGCGAGAGTCAAATCAGAATTATTCCTCTGTTACAATTCCTCCATCATGTGAGAAATGGACATTTGAGCCCAATTCACTTGCTAACATCGCGATAATGTATTTCGCCTCTACCACCAACGGGTCCAGCATACATGCTATGTACCAGAGATGAAGGAATGCATTTACTTTTGAGATATGTACACCGAGGCCGCGGTGCACTCCACAACATTTGATACATAGAAACACTCCTATATTAGTCGATCTGCATTAGCAATGAGAAAAGCATCCACGTCAGAACAGCAGTTATAAATCGTTGATATATATTTATTTATTACATGTGTTTGAAAGGTAAGTAGGTACCGAATTTTCAACAATAAAAGATAGTACGAAGAAACAAAAGAGAAGAATGTCCCACTCACGCCCATTTTGGATCTGGCGCACCACAATCCGCGCATACGCGGTTGTCTGGTTGCTGAAGCAGTTTCTTAAGCCTCTCCATAGCTTGCTTTTCTATATGCAATTTGTTTCTCTTCAGCAATTAAGAAGCCGAATGGATGCTTTTATGCGGCAGTTGAACCCTAGTAAATTTATCAGCAGGATCGCTCGCTCTCTCTCTCTGCAAGATTTCGAATTGTAGAGCAGAAATTCATGCCCTCAAAGACATGCATCGACGTAGTAGTAGTGCTATCAACAGTTCTTCCATTCATCCCCCTCCAATACAAAAAAACACACACTTCTCACAGAGATTCCATGCCCGGCAGCACACGAAATTCCATGCAAAAATTTAATTAATTGATGAAAAGAATTACAAATCTACAACCAACCAGCCGAAAAGATAGACAACAACCACCTTAGCACTAACCTAGAAATCACTCACACGCTCCAGGTCCCTTTCACAAGTTACCCATGAATCCCAAACCTAACGAGCTCCGCACCCAGGGCCATGCATCCAAATCATGTTAGAACCGAAAAGTAGCAACAATGGACGCTAGAAAAATCTTTAAAAAGACATAATCATGAACTCTGAACAGAAGGATCACGCCACCGAGAAGAGCTCCACCATCGCCACGGCTTGCGTCAAACTTAGTTGCGTATTACCGACCTGACTATTTGCCTGAATTTGCCTTGCAAACAGGACTCCGGACTCCGGACTCCGGAGGGCGAGAGACACAGCAATCTATTGCAGGTCTTCAATCACGTCCTGAAATTGGGATGTCGACTCCTTGTAATTATCATCCGCATCTCAGAGGAACTTTAGCTTAGCTTAGTCGTGTGCTATAAGCACTTTGCTAGGTGCTTGTTGGTCCATTCTCTGACTACTGCCAGATGTCGTTATTGAAGGGCATGTGAATTAAGGGGCGGTTTGGAGTTTGGACTGTGCCCGACGTCCCAAGTCCCACCGAAATCTGAGAATCTTATTGGCGGAGAGGCAAAAGATGGGACTTGGTATTTCACACTATATCCAAAGTCTTACATTCCACTTGTTCACATGGCGCCTACATGGCAGCACTTTTGGAAGTTTTGGGCCCAAAAAAAGTGCAACTTCACTCAAGGTTTGAGTTGACCAAAATGCTAAACCCAACTTTGAGCCCAAGTCCCATCTTTCTTGGCCCACAAAGTTGAGATTTTGCACTCCCGTGGGACTTCAAGACATGGGACGTGGGATATAGTCTGAATTGGCCTTAATCTCCATTGGATGGCACGGGAACAAGTTCTGGGAAGAACTCATGGCCAGTTCAAAGTTAGCCAGTTGAACTAAGGAAAATTGTTTGTAATTTATAAACATTGTCTAAAAAAATTGGTTAAAACTTTATAAATAATATTATTTACAGTATAAAATAATAGAGAAAAGAGTGCGAATAGTTCCTTGATAAATTGGTTCAATATGAGAATTGAAGCAAATCAACTGATCAAACTTAAATATTTTTTGGATAGTTTGCAAGAAACATACCCTACCAACAAAACCTTGCATAGTCATCCAATGCATGACACCTAGGGGCGGTTCACACTAAATCAAACATCCCAAGTCCCACTAATTGGTGTAGACCCAAAAGTTGAGACTTGGCGCTTCCCACTACATCCCAAGTCTCTTGTCTCAATTGCTAATGTGGCAGTACTTTTGGAAATTTTGGCACTAAAAAGGCAAGACTTCACTCAAGGTTTGGGTCAACCATTTTGCTAAACCCAACTTTCAAACGGAGTCCCATTAATAATTTTGAATAAAATTATTCATGACGTCCTTTAGCACTCCTTTTTGCTCTCAATAACCTAACAAAGTTGGGATTTGGAATTGCAGTGGGATGTTGGACATAGTGTGAACCGCCCTTTATAACCAACAACTCCCAAATTTGAACAGCCACTCTCTTGGTTTATCAAAAAAGAAACTATTAAAAATCCAAGACTATCTAGATGAAGTTTAGGTTTTGTTTTTTTAAATTAAATTGCTTCTAAACAAATGGGTATATGTGTTGTGTTTTAACCCCTAAACGTTGAGGAGGACAAAAAATGTCCTTTGGCTTCAAAAAAAAACTCTATAGCCTAGAAAAAAATTTAATTTTGATTTGAATTTTTTTCAGAAGTGATCATAAATGCGTAATGCATCATGGAAGGCAAAAAAAATTCATCAAATACACTCAAATTTTTAGGTACCCCAAGTTGTGAGAAAATTCAAAATCACAAAGTTAGGTCCCCATTGCACTTCTTGCAATTTCATAGAATCAACATGCACTATTGACTTTTACAACTTTGTAAAGCAATATTATTGGTGCCCAGCTATAAAAATACTATAGAAGCCAAAGTCAAGGCAAGCCATGGTGACCCGCCCGACAATTAACCCCTAAAGGACTGTTGTCCCTTCGGGGGACAAGTGGGAGTTCGGGCATGTACCTTTGGATAAGCTACTTTGTGTGATTTTTTGAAACTTTTATTGAAGGTGGGGAATTCAAAGATCTATGCGGGCATCTAAATTTTTCCTCATTTTGACAATTATTGAAGAAGTTATGCATGAAAATCTGAAAAGCAAAGGAGGACTGCCCACCCAAGCAGCCCAAAAACTTCTTTAAAAATTAATTAATTTTTTAATTAAATTTTGAAATTTTTTCTTTAGATTTTATTTTATAGGTGAGAAGCTTTGAATCATTCAATTTCAATCAATGACATAAAAGTTTTGAGGAGTTTTTGTTTGCGAGCAGTTATGGAATCTCTACTCTAAAATAAACTTTGAAGTCCTTTATTTTACTCAATTTTTATTATTTTGGAAAAAAAACAAAACCAAAGGATGTAGATTGTTTATCACAACATTAAGACTGTTGGGATTTGCATTTTTCATTTTAATAATTAAATTCTTAACAATTTAGTGATTTGACTCATTGTCTACTTCTTTTTACTTACTGATTTTTCCTATGTGTTGTGTAGTTCCAATTGATTTGAAAATTCTCCCACACATAGCTGACTTGATCTCCTACATGGGAAAAATAAATCTCAGAGTTGCGTAGAGCAATTATTTTCATGTAAAAATGGTCAAAGGCTTCTGAGATTTTGTGGCAGCATGAAAAAAAACTTTTCATTTCACTTTAGATGTAAATATCTCACTCATGTCCATCCGGAATGACCTGATTTTTTTTCCACAAGTACCTAATCCAATCTAGGGCAAGATCCTATGGTTGGATTTCCCAAATTTTCAAAAAAAAACACCTTCTTATTAACCCCCCCAAAAGTGGCAGTTTTGAGTGATTTTCACTGAAAAAATGGCATAGTCTTTTAGGGGTTAACCCCTAAAAGACCAAGCCCCCTTTTTGGGGACAAATGGGATTTCAGGCATGTACCTATGGCTATGCTACTTTGCGTGATTTTTTGAAAATTTTATAGATGATGGGGAATTCAAATATTTACGTGGGCATCTAACTTTTTCTTCATTCTGATGTTTATTGAAGAAGTTAAAAATGAATTTCTAGAAAATGGGTGAGATTGGGCAGTCCAAAAACTTCTTTAACATTTGCATTTAAAAAAAATAAAAATATGAAATAGGTTCTTTAGACTTATATATACCTAGGGAGATTTGAATCATTCAATTTTGATTGATGAGATAAAAGTTATGAAAAGTTTTCATTTGCGGGTAGGTCTGGTTTCTCTCAAAACCACACCTACCCGCAAACAAAAATTTCTCATAACTTTCATCTCATCTATCAAAATTGAATGATTCAAATCTCCCTATGTATATTTTAGTCTAAAGAACCTATTTCATATTTTATGTTATTTTTAATGCAATTTTTAAAAAAGTTTTTGGGCTACCCGATCTTGCCCATTTTGGAAATTCATTTTTAATTTCTTCAATAAATGTCAAAATGAAGACAAAATTAGATGCCCACGTAAGTATTTGAATTCCACACCTTCAATAAAAGTTTCAAAAAATCACAAAAAGTAGATGAGCTATAGGTACATGCCCGAAATTCATTTGTCTCCAGAGGTGACAAGTGGTCCTTTAGGGGTTAAGGGTTAACATGCATTATACAACCAAATTAGTATAACCCTATGTAATAATACAAAATAGAGAATATAAAATCAAGAACAACTCTCCTCCACCATTGTGTACTATATTCAAGAATACTCGAAGAAACATGCTGTTCACAAAGGGTTTAGAAAAAAACTAGACATTACTATTTATTTTCTACAAAGTGAAGGACAATTTGTTTTCGCCCAGGTTTGAACTGGAGACCTTCAGTAGTGGTAGTCATGGTTGGTTTGAGATTCAGATTTCCATGAAGATTGAGAAAAGGCAAGCCAATACGATGGGAGCAGCAACACGAGATGAACCCAAAATTACGAGAAGTAAAAGTTCTCTCACGAAAACCTGAAGGACGCCATTTCTCCATGCCTGGGCAAAGATAAAAAAAATTCTCAATCTTCACAAAAAACCTCTCCAGCGAGTCGCGGACTGACGGACTGACAGCCAGGTTGGTTTCCGTGAAGATTGAGAATGATGAAAATCGAACCGTGACTACCCGTAGTGTGTTAGACTGATGTGATAACCAACTACACCACGAAAACTAAGAATTTATATCCAAAGATGCATAGTAGAGAAGTAATAAATACCTAGAATTTCAACCTTATTTTAAAATGCCAACACTGGAGTTGTACAAATCCTGTATAAGTTACATACTAAATTGAGAAAGTGTATCATGATCTACATTTTAAGGCGAACTTACAGCAAGTTTAACTTGGGTCAGCCCAACATCTACAAAAGAACTGGTTGTTCTATGCTATATGATCTCTCGACTATCTCTGTAGACGGAAAGGTAATATACACGTCTCATTCAGTAGAACGAGTCCCTGAATTTGCAAACTCAAGGAAAGGCTGAGGTCTGCAGCAAACTGTATTTACAGCTCAACAAACGACGTGCACAATTTCAAAACGTGCTAAGTGGTGTTTACATGGTGTTATGGAGAGAGATGTACAGAAATCCCATCACGCATCTTCCCAAGCATCATCTGCTTAACTGGGCATTTGGCTGCACACGCAACATCTACAAAGGTCAGGATAAGCTCACCAGAGCAATACTGTTGTCAAAACAGGCAAAGCTCCTCGTTTATCTTGAACATAAAAACCTTATAAATGAAACAGAAAATCTGTGTCTGGGAAATACCTGAGATCTCCATCAACCTGTCCTTTTGAGCGTCAGTTAATTCGCCTTCGAGAGAAACTAGCACTTGAAGCCCATCAGGGAGAGTTCCATCTGCACAGAAGGTGATTGCAGTATTCATTCGTTTCAGATAATCATCTAAACACCTATCTTACAATCATAGATCAAGCTCTAAATTGATTCCCTGTTGTCATGACAGTCTTCCAAATAACCCCCTAAGCTGCGATGCCAGAATTGTCAACTTGTTTTCAAATTGGAATCCTGAAAACCTAGCTTCACTACCATGATCAAGGCTTGAAACTTGAGTTGACAACATTGTAAAAAAATTCTAGAGAAGCTTACGAATGTCTTTGCCAATCTCCTTGACAGTTACTGTAACACGTCGAAGGGGCCATTTCTTCCTATCTGCAAACTGCCCATTGATCCTGAGTGAGACTAGAGTTCTTTGTCAAATGGAAATACTGGTCCAACATTCTATATAAACGAAGAAAGTTCGAATTTTCCAACTGCGAAGTCCACCTTTTCTCTCAAATAAGAGCACCGGTACTAATCCGGAAGTCAAATAAGTCGAAGAAAAGGAATGCCAGCAAGGAATGCTAACCAAGCGTATTGTCATCGATGAGCACATTGCCAAGCCAGCAAACGCATAGTCCTTTGGCCTTCAAACATGTCATACCACACACCAAAATTTCATGTTCAATAGCTTGAATGCTGTTAACACAAATAAGATTACATTTTTCTAAAATTTAAGCTGGTGCCTGCAATTTCAAGCAATTTACAGAAGAAAAAAAAGAGACATATTTGGTCACCCATCTTCTGCAGTTCTCATTTCTTGTAAGAAACGCTAATGTGGGTGGTGGAGAGAGTGAGCATACTCAGGAGCTGTGCCGCCAGCCCCCCATGCTTCACTAAGATCACCCCTGAATGTGTGTGGACCAGATGTGATGACGTGCTTATATCGCTCCCCATTCTGGAATTAAACCCCACCAGACAAAAAAAATAGAACCCTAAACCCTGAATTCTCAAAGCCAAAAAACAGAGACATTTTTTAGATTGAAACGATCTAAGGACGTATCAGCCGCACAACAGTGCTGCCACTCACAAAATGTAGAATTGCTCACATGGTCCTCGGTCGCCACGACGGTGTGGAGCGAGCAGGAAGAGACGCGCACGAAATTGGCTACCGCTCGGAGTCTTCTCAAGTCTCTAATCAATCCCGCAGATGGCGCTGGCCTGAGAAGAATCGAAGGTCGCACTAGGGCGGCCGCCATTGCACCTGATTGTCAAAGACACCAATTAGAAGAATGTGAGCACAAGGCCGCGGAATCAACCACAAACAAAGGCAGCAAATATATCGAGATTCATACCATACATAATTCACGAATTTTAACCAATTTTGTGTGTTATGACCATGTATCGACAATTATCAAAGACAGAACACAGAAAGCTGCTTGCATCGATCAGACTCGTGGTTATGTTAACCCAATCTTATTACATATACAGTAGTGGAAATGCTTGGACCAGTGTACTAACACGAGCAAACATTAGCAGATTTGTAAATCATAGATTAACAGCATGAGAAATACTGATAACAGCAACAGAGTGAGAAGCTCTTCCATACCCAAAAGCCAAGAATCCTTCGAGCCCTACCGCGAGTCTTAGCCAGGGCCCTCCAGACTCAAATTTCAAGCTCTAGAGTTTTGAGCAACAGAGACGAAGAAGCTTTTCCTCCGATGCCCAGAACGGAGGCCATTCGAAGTGCAATTGTCGTCGTGGACGGGAACGGCGCAACCTTGTCATGGGAACGGTGAGCTCTGTCACATGTTTTTCAGAAAACACATTTTCAAATTACCATAGAAGCTCCTCAAAATTGATCGTTGTGTTTTCTATTCCCAACAAAAACATTGAAGACACAAAAGAGATATAAGGTAGGAGCACCCATGGCCGTCATTAACAAAGTCAAGGATATTTTAATAGAAAAGTAAATGGTTATGGATACTTAAGTGATGGTTATGGGTGACTACCATGACAGTTTTGAGCATCCATCTTACTATTTAAGAACCAACAAGCCTTGTTTGTAGCTTCTCTTACACATGATGCTTACAATTTTAGTGATTTTGGACTTTGAAAAATCTTTGTGAACAAATGCTTGCAGTTGGAACTTTGAAATTAATGCCAATATTTTTGGTTTCCACTTCCTAACTTATAGTGTTTTTTTCAAACTTAGTCAATTATTTTACCTACTCCAAAACCCTTATTTCCACGCTTATGGATGCGTCTACCGTAACCAAGGTATGCAAGAAGAAATAAGTAACAAGATGGTTATTCCAAGTAAAGTAGGAGGCTCAAAAACTGCCCAAGCATTTTGAACCGCCATGTAGAAGTGAAATGGACATGAGGTGGTTCTTAAATCAGCCTCTTACAATCATTGAATGCATGGAAGAAAAGTTGTTTTCAATTGCAAAGAGCCAATCATTCTCCTTGCTTCCCCAAATCTCTTCACAACTTGCAAGTGAACAATTCTTGGAAGGTCTAAGGTCATAAATAGGGACTTATGACACATGCACTTTGAAAATTCATAAGTAATTCAAAAATGCTTCAAAAAATATGAAACGACTTGTGTTACATTCTGCATCTATTTTTCTCTATCTAAAGAATGAATTGAAAATCCCTCCATCCACAAAAAACCATGAAAAAGGGGGATGAGCCCTTAGATGGTTGGTTTTCAAGCCTCCTACCTTAGGTGTCTCCACTATATACAAGGAAGAGTAAAGATAGAAAATAAAGGCCCTTCTCTATTATTGGTTCACGGGATTCTTTTACTAAAGTAAATTCTAGTGAACTCTAGTTAACTATGTGGAGAGCGTACTAATATAATCTTAATCTTAACACTCTTCCTTGCTCAACACAATATTTGTATCAAATTCTAAACAATGTATTATATGATAATTCCCGTAATTTTGTAAGATATACAATTGCTACCTCATTAAAACCTTATTTGGAAAACCTTTGTTAATGATCATGGACAAAACCATAGATGAAGGAAAAAGTGTACAACACCTTAAACAATCCATTCGCATGGTAAATCCCAATGGAAAAAATCCACGGAATGATAGCAAAGGTTCTTATAATATAAACCTATTGAATCTCTTGTTCCAAAGTACTGAATTGCCGCATTCCAATGCCATGAAGAAGTTGACAATGAGTACATAATGGAAGAGGCTCGGTGATGGGATTCGCAAAATTATCTACCAATATAACTTTCTTGACTTCAAGTGCTTGTGCTATAATCAAGTCATGAATGTAGCTGAAATATTTTGGATCAATATGTTTAGTCCAATCACCTTTAATAACACCTGCTTGCATTTGTGCAACAAAAGCACTATTGTCTTCATATAAAATAGCCAAAGAATTATCATATAGTAATCTACAATTTATTTGAATAAACTTTTTAATTGATCTCAATCAAATGCATTTATAAGATGCTTCATGTAAAATTATAATTTTTGCATGAATGATTGATTTTACACTTATCATTTGTTTCACCAATTTCCAAAATATAGCAGCTCCATATTGTAAAAAACATAACTTGTTTGAGATTTGGATGTTGCAAGATTATATTTATAGCTAGCATCAGCATATCCAACCAATGTAGGATCCATTGATTTAGAATAATGCAATCCTAAATCTTTAGTCCCTTGCAAATAACAAAAAAGATGTTTAATACAATTCCAATGTCAGGTGTTGAATGGACACTATGTTTTGCAAGTACACTAATTGCAAATGCAATATTAGGCCTTATAGGCGTAGCCAAATATAAAAGAGCTCCAACCTCAATGAGGTTTGGATATTGTTCACCTAATGGTTCCTCCTCCTGCTTGCAAAGGCAAGAAGAATCTTCATTGTTGTTGCTATGACCAACCATAGGTGTGGATAGCGGACAAGCTCCTTTATATTAAACATTTTCAATACTTGGTTTATATAAGCATGTTTTGAAAGAAATGTGCTATCGTCTTTCAAGTGAAGAATTTGTAGGCCAAAGCAAAAAGTAGTTTTGTCAAATAGTTTCATTTCAAACTCATGAATAAGTAACTTTGTAGCTGCAATACATGAATATTTGGTGCTCACAAGGTTCAAGTCATCAATGTATACCGCAATGATTACAAATTTATGGTTTTCTCTTTTAATAAAGAGATATGGCAGTAGTAGATCATTTACAAAAGTGCTCCGACTGCAGCAAGGTATGAATATTGTTCATCCAATGGTTCATCTTCCTCCTTGCAAGGGCAATAAAGATATTTACCATTATTGCTATGACCAACTATAACTGTGCATAGTCAAGGAGCTTTGGTTTTTATGCATAATAATAAGGTTGTGGAAACAACATTTGCTATGGCAAGTGGTTTGTATCGGATTGCAATCCAACCACTTAGTATATATTGTTTTGCTATATCTTCTAAAGATAATAAAGTTTCACTATGGCATGGACAATTAGGTCATTGAGGTTCTACATTATTTAGGAAAATTATTCCATGTGCTGCTTTATACAATCTGCATGTAAAAGATGTAAACTCCATAGCATTATGTCAAGCATGTAAGCAAGACAAATTATGCTATGGAGTTTACATCTTTTACATGCAGATTGTATAAAGCAGCACATGGAATAATTTTCCTAAACAATGTAGAACCTCAATGACCTAATTGTCCATGCCATAGTGAAACTTTATTATCTTTAGAAGATATAGCAAAACAATATATACTAAGTGGTTGGATTGCAATCTGATACAAACCACTTGCCATAGCAAATGTTGTTTCCACAACCTTATTATTATGCATAAAAACCAAAGCTCCTTGACTATGCACAGTTATAGTTGGTCATAGCAATAATGGTAAATATCTTTATTGCCCTTGCAAGGAGGAAGATGAACCATTGGATGAACAATATTCATACCTTGCTGCAGTCGGAGCACTTTTGTAAATGATCTACTACTGCCATGTCTCTTTATTAAAAGAGAAAACCATAAATTTGTAATCATTGCGGTATACATTGATGACTTGAACCTTGTGAGCACCAAATATTCATGTATTGCAGCTACAAAGTTACTTATTCATGAGTTTGAAATGAAACTATTTGACAAAACTACTTTTTGCTTTGGCCTACAAATTCTTCACTTGAAAGACGATAGCACATTTCTTTCAAAACATGCTTATATAAACCAAGTATTGAAAATGTTTAATATAAAGGAGCTTGTCCGCTATCCACACCTATGGTTGGTCATAGCGATAGAAGAGGGTGAAATATTCATGATACTTGAAAAACCCTGCTTCAAAAGCAAAACAAAAATTGGAAGTTTTCCAATCATAAGTAACTCACAACATAAAGTACAAAAAATAAATGTGCCAATAATATCATTCAAAAAGATAAAGCAAAAGAGCATGCTAATAATATGGTGTACAATATGTTAAGCCAAGTGGTTATAGAGTTGTGTTAATAACGTGTTGGTAATGAAAAACACTATATATATACAAAAGAGATATAACCAAAGTATGCAAGGAGAAAGAAGTAATAAGATGCTTATTCCAAGTAGGTTTCCCCACTATATACAAGAAAGAGTAAAGATAGAAAGTAAAAATCCTTCTCTATTATTGGTCCATGGAATTCTTTTACTAAATAAAGTCTAATGAACTCTAGTTAACTATGTGGAGAGCGTATTAATATGATCCTCATCTAAATAGTTTTTAAAAAGTATTGACTAGTTCCGCGCATATGAAGTATTGATGTTGATTCAAAATAGAAAAGTTGACATTTACATTTAGAATCATCCAATGCAAGTGTAAAAAAATCAACATGATTAACCCCTAAAGGACCAAGCCCTTTCTTCTGCCAAAATTGCTGAAAATTGCCACTTCTAGGGAATGAGTAAGAGGGTAGATTATTTTTATTTTTTTTGGAAATCCAACTATAAGATCTTGCCTTACACTAGAAGAGGTACTTATGGGAAAAAACCAGGTCATTTTCAAGGGTAGGAAGGGAGATATTTACATTTGAAGTGAAGGAAAATTAATTTTTCCTTGCTGCTAGTAAATTTCAAAAGCCTTTGACCACTCTTACATGAAAAAAATTGCTCTATCCAAAGTTGTGCTATTACTTTTCCATGTAGGAGGTCAAGTTAGGTATATGTAGGAGAATTTTCAAATCAATTGGAACTATACAACACATGGAAAAAAATAGTAAGTAACTAGAGGTAGATAATGAGTCAAAACACTAAATTGTTAAGAATTTAATTATTGAAATCAAAAATGCAAATCCTAACAGTTATAATGTTATGATAAACAATCTACTTCCTTTGATTTAGTTATTTTCCCAAAATATTGAAAATTGAGTAAAATAATGGACTTCAAAGTTTATTCTAGAGTAGAGAATCCATAACTGCCCGCAAACAAAAACTCCTCATAAGTTTCATCTCATTGATTGAAATGGAGTGATTCAAAGCTTCCCATGTGTAAAAAAGATCTAAAGAACCAATTCCAAATTTATATTTTTTAAAATTGCAATTTTTAAAGAAGTTTTTTGCAATGCCCAAACTACCCCTCCTCCTCTAATTTTAATAAATTCTTGCATTACTTCTTCATCGAATGTGAGAATGAAGAAAAAATTAGATTCCCAAGTAGATCTCTAAATTCCCCACCTTCAATGAAAGTTTCAAAAAATAACTTATCCAAAGGTACGTGCCCAAAATCCCATTTTTCCCCTAAAGGGACAATGGTCATTTAGGGGTTAAGATATACCTGGCGGTTAGTACATTGTTAACAGGTTGAAATTGCAAAAATCTGGTTGAAACTTGAAACAATCAAATGAAAAACGGGTCCTTTTCTCCCAAAAAAATCTAAATGTAGTATATTATAATACAAATTTAGAAGTTCTACAAAAAGTAACCTATGCATGCTAGTGATAAACCGGTTGAAACTGGAAAATGACGAATTTCAATTGGTGAAGCTGAAAATTTTCCCCAAACACTGCTTAACTAAATACACCATTAAATACGGAAACTTAAAAGTTTGTAGCTCTAAAAAATTTGATAAAATTTAATAGCCGTTTTGAAAATTTGATAAAATATTTGTAAAAAATATTACAATAAAAACACAATGCAGATGTGTATCAAATTCTGGAATATCATAATCCACCATAAAGATACACTCAGTCTTTAAAAAATATACAAACACCATTCACATTACAAGTGTATGTAACGTTTATGAGTTCCAATGACCATCATTGGAAAAATGAGCTCAAGAGAAGGCCTCCCAATCTTGACAAACCACCTTATTTATTTAGGTAGGAGAAGCATAAGTAAGGTACCTACACAAGTGTTTCTACTTTGTGTGAACTACTCAAGTGTATATTGGTACATAACAAAAGGATTGATGATGGAAATCAATATTATAACATGACAATGACAAATACAAGGACCTTTATTGGGACACAAGAATAAACTAGGACTAGAATTCCCAATCAAACAAGGACACTCATTAAATAAAAAGCATATGATATTGTAAAAAAAATTATTCTCATGAAGTATCTGTATGTGGGTATAGGGTATTAGTCTCTTTTTATTTGAAAAAGGATATTACATTTAATTACTTTTAACCCTCCAACCACTTCCCATAAGGGCCTTCTCTTGAGCATATTTTTTCTCTAATGCATAAACTTGTAATGCATGAACTTCTTGTAAACAAAAGTTGGCCTTTGCATAGGTCTCAAAAAATAATCATTTTGAAGAGTAGCATTGGATTATAGAACTATGACCTAATTCTTACATCGTGTATACGTATACATATATACACATAGACATATATGTAATTTTGCTTATGAAATTTATTTTTATTATTGTTAATCACTTGTAAAAGTTTGAGACTTGACAGGGTTTGCAATTGACAACCTTTTTTTAGATTGCATGATCTTGAATTGAATGAGGTTGGTGACTGCCAAAGACTCTTGTTAAAAGTTTACAAGTTGGTTTTCCATTACATTTTCACTTCAAACGGAACAAATGGTACTCACTAAATATGATGGAATTTTAGAATGATTTCAAATCCTAACAATCAAAGATTTGTACCGTCAATGCATCTTTAATATTTGTAGCATCATATTTCAAGCAATAATATTTCACCCAATACAACGCAACAAGTTTTGGAAAAAGGTGTCATGATTTTTGATAGATGAATGCTTGATGAATGAATTAATCTACAGTAAAATGTGAATTAGTAAAAAATGAGAAAAGCCTTAAATGCGGACATCTTTAGATGATGGATTTGTACATTGGAGTTAGATGACTCCATTTGCATGGCAAGGGGGATTACACTTGAGGACAAAAGTACAAGATGTACCTTTGAGGACAAGTGTGCGAGATGTACAACTTGAGGACAAAAGCATGGGATGTACCCTTGATGACAAGTGTAAGGAATGCATCTTTGAAGACAAGTGTACGGGATGTATAACTTGAGGACAAAGACATAATATGTACACTTGATGACAAGTATTAGGATGACTTGATGATAAGTGTATGGAATGCACCTTTGAGGACAAGTGTATGGGATGTACAACTTGAGGACAAAGGCATGGTACATACACTTGATGATAAGATAAGAAGTGGAACTTGGAGCTAGACAACTCCAAGTAAAAGATGAGATTTGATATAAGTTACATTTAGAATAGTTCTAAATGTAACTAAGAGTTTTACCTTAGCAAAGGATTGGAGATGAATATTAAAGATAGAAAAATAAAAAAAGTTAAAGTGATTCTATTTTTATGAAAGGATTGATAGTACAAGATGGGACTCGGAGGGTGAGAAGATTAATTCTTGTTGAGAATTAATCTCTCTCTATGGTTGGGTGGTTGAGCTCCTTCTAGTGTTTATAGTTTATTGCGTATAGATTATTGTTTTATATGAGTGTTTGATGATTGAAGTTATGGACCTAAGGAAGTTTGTAACAAAAGGATTTCTTAAAATGCACAATTCCTTTATTAGAGAAGCTTGCTTAAGTGTTGTATTCCTAGCACATGTTTACATCATTTTATGAAGTCAACAAAAATGAAGATGTAATCATTGTTTAACCCCTAAAGGACGGTTGGCCTTTTTGGGGGACAAATGAGATTTTGGGCATGTACCTGTGGCTAAACTCTTGAAACCATACTTACTTGCAAACTAAAATTTCTTATAACTTTCACTTCATCTATCAAAATTGAATGATTCAAAGCTCCCCACCTATATATAAGTCTAAAGAACCTATTTCATAATTTTATTTGAAAAAAATGCAATTTTTAAAGCAATTTTTGGGATGCCCGCAGAGAATTGTTTTCCAGATTTTCATTTTTAACTTCTTCCATAAATGTCGGAATGAAGAAAAAAAATAGATGCCCACATAGATCTTGGAATTTTCCATCTTCCATAAAAATCTCAAAAATCACGCAAATTAGTTTAGCCATAGGTACATGCCTGAAATCCCAATTGTCTTCCAAAAGGACAATGGTCCTTTAGGGGTTAAAAATGAAAATTCAATCAAATGTAAATTTGATGATGTGTATTTTAGCATGTGTAGATTCCATAGAGTCATTCCAACTTGTCAGTTAGTTTACTACAAATTTTGAGGTATATATGATCAATTATGGATACATGTGGATTCATTCTTAACCCTTAAAAGACCGCTGGGTGGCCGTGGCTTGCCCACATTGTAGCTTCAACAACATTTATACTGTAACTTCAATAGTGTTTAGGTTGATGGGCATCAATAGTATTGCTTCTAAAAGTTTCAAAAGTCAATAGTGCATGCCAACCTCATGAAAATTGCAATAAGGGCAGCTTGGGACACAACATTGTGATTTTAAATTTTCTCACAATTTGGATTACCTAAAAATATGAGTATATTTGATAAGATTGTTATTTGCCTTCTATGATGGATTGTGTGTTTACAATCACTTTGGAAAAAAAATAGATGAAAAACAACTTTTTCTGTTTTACATATTGTTTTTTCAGGGCTAGAGGACAAAAAACATCCTCATGGACGTTTAGGGGTTAAGCACGTGACAAATCTTAGAGCATCTCCACCTATATTGTAAAAAAATAGGTTAGGGAGACTTTTGGATTAAAAAAGAACAATTAGTGCATGGGAATCCACCAAAATATTCTTCTTGACATAGCAAAAATTATATTTTTGTAGCGCACAATGACTCCTTCAATTACTACCTTTTTTTTTACAAGTAAAGATTGAATAGTTGATCATAGAGAGTCTAATTGCTATTGCAAACAAGGAGACTTGTCATTAGTTGAAAGTTAATTTATGTGTTTGGACGGGTGAGGGAAACCAGTGGTCAACAGTCAACATTGGAAACAAAACACAGTGTATTTTCCAATGATGCAGTATTGCAGTTTTCAAGGTCAACTACAGATGCTCTTAGAGCATCTCCACCACGGACGCAAGCACACACGCAATCGTGACTGTTGCGAGAGCAAGTAACACTACTTTGCTCCGTGCATGCCAGAGTTCCGGATTGTCACGTTCACGTAGCAGCTAATGCGGAAGACTATTCCTTTTCATTTCGCGCAAGGGTTTGCCAACTATTTGCGCCTCAGTGGTTGCTTAATAGTTGTCGGGTGGTAATGCGTGAGCTACGTTGTGCGTGTTCGCTGAAAGACGAGACGGATGGAACGCTCTCAAAATTTTTTTTTGAATTCCTGTTTATGTCTACGGGGTGGAGATGCTCTTACCAGGTTAAATTGAAACCTATTCTTGAACCAATATGTACTCATTATGCAAGATTTAGAGTAATGTGTTCAGGCACATGTAGCAAGCAGGAACCTTCTCAGTCGGTGAGGTGGCAACAATGCCTGGATTGTGTCTGTGGTGAGTGGTCCCGTCCGCTTGACAAAAGTTCACGAAGATACTGTACTGCAGGAGAATCCTAGGTGCCACCGTGGATGACTAGCTGGTCCATATGAAACGTGGCAGATCGTTATAAGCTTCAACACCCAACATGACGTAAATCATTTGCAGAAGACTCCATCCCCATTGGCTGAAATGGCAACTGGACCTCCACGCGTCGCCACGAGGGTGGCTGCTACCAGCTCATCTCTTTGTGTCCAGCTCAACCTACAAATTTTTCATTACGCCATGGTTAAACTCGTTATGGGGTTGTTTGAATTTTTTCCAGTTGACCTTAACCCTTTAAAGATCACACACATTTTCACAAAATCCACTAGAAACCCGGATAGTAAACGGAAATGTATAGTTGAATCAATTGTGGATCTAGTTTGCATAATTCAGCCGTACAAATGGGAAGAACACCTTGTCTATTGTAAAATATCAAGTTTTCAACAAGATTTACCATTGGAGGTGAAATATTATAATAATTGAGTGAGCTGCATGTGGAAAATCTGTAGTTTTTCATGCTTGTGTACTTCTGGATGTTAACGCTTCATGCAAGCTTTGATTGAAAAGAGCCTTACATTTCTAGAAAGCTGGGTTTCCCACCTTTCCAATAGGACTAGTTTCACACAAAATGGATAAAAATAGCAAACACAAGGTGTAGCTAAGTGGACAAAAAGGGTCAAAAATCCCACTTTGTTTGCTACCCTAAAAAAATTCTACAAAAAATTTGATAAATGCTATGGAAAATCCAATTGGTGAAAACAATCAAGAATTGGCCTTAAATGTAAGATGAAAATTTTAAAAAATGAATGATATCACAATTTCAATATATCTTCAAATATTATAATTATACTACTACCGTATAGAGAAACAATACAAGCATATTTCTTAAGCAAATTGAAATTTTTTAAGACTACACAATTGAAATGTGGCATTCTTTTTGAATGTTTGATGTATTGTGTTGTTGCTTTGATTCATTTTTGATCAAATATGAATACGTATTTTGAGGCCATGTTGTATAAAAACCATTATTTATCAACTTGTATACCTAATTCCATTGTCGTTTTTTTGGTTGGATGCAAAATTCTTGTAACCACAAGCGTTCTTCAAGAACAATCTCCAAATTATTGAGCAATTTTACTCTATAGGCCAAAAACCACTGTGCTGAACCAAAATATGGTTCGGTGGTCTCTAAAGGGTTAACTTCTGCAGAAAGTTTCATCGTGGTCAGGTCAATACTATTATGAAAAATTGCTTAAAAAACCCAGCAGTCATTGATTTTTGGGCATTTGGTAATTGAGGGTGAGCATTCTTCAAGCGATAGAGGTGGTCGTATACTCGTATTCTCGTATAAACCTACATTATATTGCTGCAAGCCTGCAACTTAGTGCAGTACAAACATTAATTCCATTCTGGACAATGTGTCAATGAATGACCGATTTCAATTGCACAAAGCTTGAGATAGTTGAGGTTGAAGCTCAAAAATGAGGTGAAGTTCAATAAAACATCTCATCAATTGGGTTTTTCCAATTTGAAGATTATTTGGTTTTGACTTTGAAACCGTAAATGTCATTTTCTCATACGGAGCCTGAAAAAATACCAGTAGATTTAACATGTCCATTCTTGATATGGCTAATCCATTCTTCAGACTAGTAGTGAAATATTCGTACCTTTCAAAGCGACTGGCACTATAAGAGCATCTCTAATGGGAATTATGAACTATGTTTTTGTCATTGGTTTATCATTTTTTATTTGTTTATATGATTTACAAATCACTCATGATATAGTAACAAAATAACTTGTAAAATGGAACATCGAAATTTGTAAGAGACACAACAAATGGGTAAGATATGTTGGACAAACATTGCATCAAGGCAAAATTTAGATTGATCCTTGTTGGACCATGTATCAAGCCACTTGAGATGATTAACCCTTTAGGGCCGAGGTGATATAAATTGGTCAATTTTAGCACCAATCCAGGGCGTCTCGGCCCTAAAGGGTTAAACATGGGAGGGCTACCATTGTTGTGGGTGATTCTTAATACCAACAACAAAACAAAAAATTGGACATCAAAATGAGATTCTTGTTTGAAATCATAGTATTGCATTTGTTGACCAACCTAAATGAAACCCTAAAGTGATCATCAAACCTATCATTATGTCATTTTCAAGTGGAGGTACTGACTCTTAAGTATGAATTATAACACATTAGCAGTATTGACCATTTAGATCATGCTTTGTGATTTTTGTTGGAGTTTTTGTGAAATCTAAGAGTTCTCATTTTCCAAGGGAGAATGAATGATTACCATAGAGGTCATCAATATCTCTACAAAGTCATTAGTTTCATTCTAATAACCTCAAAACTTCCAAAGCGTCTACTACTTCAAATTTGCTATCTCACATGTTGATATGCTTCAGATTAAAATTTGCACATGTTAGAATTCTCAAATTTTCAAAAAAATTGCAAGTTTTCCATTAATAAGTGCACTCAAATAAACAAACAATTATTAATAATAATATATGGTGAAGACGGTATTGCACGCAGTGATCGCAATACACTCCAGCATTTACTAAGTGGCACTTTGAAGAAAAATAAAAATTTGTAGACTCCATTCTTCATGGAAGAGCATTGTTTTGGAAGGGCGGCTAATTCTACGTTATAATGTGAAATGCCCCTATAGAAATCTCAGTTCAACACAAAGCCATGGACCATGCAGACCACTCCACCAAAATATGGTCCAAATCCATTACTGTATGTTGAGAGCAGATTCAACACTAATCTGCCGAATTAATTATTTTTTGTGAAAATTATGATTCAGCATGTAGTTTTGTAATTAAATAAATATTGGGCATTTTCAAAATATATATATATATATAATTTGATATTCAATCAAATTTTTTAGTACAATCAAGCATTTACAAAGTATCTTTAACTTTCCAAAATTTACCTTTGGTATAAAGTTGGTAGTAGATTGAGGCTTCTTGGAATTAGCCTAAACCTTCCAAAATTAGCTAAGCCTAATGACTTTTATAATATTAAACACTTCAATTCTTGATTTGTTTAACATTGGGCATTTTTGGAAAATAATTTACAAAATAATTGGGCTAAATTTTGGAAAAATATTTTATGCTGAACCTGCTCTCAACCTACAATACATATTGTTTGTAGTTGGTTGAGGCTAAGACATTTGCACATGTCCCTCAAGGCAATATGTATAATTGATGGGGCTGCGCAGTGCGCACCTAAACCAATTTGGAGGTCAGTTATTTTTAGTAAGCGCAAGGCCCTCCTCTTACCTCAAATCCCCTCTTTTCTTGTATGAGCACCCAATACATAACATTGTTAACCTTCACTGGGGGGTCCCTCTTGCTCCCCAAATATGAGGATCCCTAGTGAATACCATTTGTCAGATCTAAACGGAAGCCCAATTAGCTTCCAAAATCTTTAACTAAACCCTCCCCAAACATATAGGGAGGGATATTCCTCAAGGGCCGGGGGAGGAACAAACCTTGATCAACAATGTTATGTATGGAAAGCTTCATTTTTTCCTATCAGGAAAAATGACAAAATTTTGTCCCTAATATGGAGTTGTTCATCTTTACCCAACTTAATTTCCACTGACTAATTTAGGGTTTCTAAAGAGGAATTCAAAATTTCCTAATTGACTTATTATGACATAATTGGAAATTCCAGCGTTTTCCCTAAGTAAAAATTATAAAAACTTGCACCCAGGGGTCCACTCGAAGGAGAAAAAATAATTTGAAATATGAAGGGCGAGCCTTGTTGCGGTTACTGAAAAAGCTCACCTACGAATTGCTTCTACTGCACGGCATAATTGAGGTCCAATGCCACAGGACCACCAACCCTACCCTACCAAACTCAATTCAAAACCTTCTCATCATTTTCCCAGTGATTCCAAGAGACCGTTTACCAGCTGTCCTACAGTTTAACCAATCGTAGCTTTGCGATGTGGGGAGACGCGAAATCTACCAGACGTGGTGATACAATCTACAGATTTCGTAGATTATACCCCACTATGGTGGAACCGACCACCGGTAGGGCTGTCTGGAATGTTCGTGTGACCTGGATTTGGGGGCGAAACTGGGGAAGGGCATCCTACGCTAGAAAAATGACAATCCTCGGCAGTGGCGGCACCCATTTCCTGCGTTGCGAGGCTGATAGCGCATCTATTCGCAACGCGGGTGTCACCGGTTTCTTTATTTTTTTGTGCCTCGAAATGGGCTTGGTTGTGCGCTCTGGCGGGCATTGGGGCGCAAGTAGAAGGCGCGCTTGCTGATGTGCGGGTGTCGAATTTTGTTGGGGCCAGATCGAGGGCTGCAGCGGGATTCCGGAGTGCATGGGAGTGTGAGCAATGCGGAAGAAGGGAGGCAAGTCCAAGGTCAAGGCCACCTCGAAGAAAGCGGGACAGAGCGAGCGATGTGAGCCTGCTGCAGTAGCATCTTTGTCGGTGCAGACTCTGCCTCAGCAGCCACACTCGCCTGGACACGCGAGCTACGGGATTTGGTGGTGCGCTGCAGCGGGGATCCCAGCCGCGCTTTGTGTCATCCTCTCCCTCGTTCTGCTCGTACCGTTTATTGCCTCGCCCCCAGATCTTGAAGGTGACTTTTCTTCACAATCTTCTACTTCCTGTCTTCACCCCCTGATTAATATCTTACAGCCTGAAACAAGATCAAGTTCCATCAAATTCACTGGGGTCATCGGAAGCTCAATAGGTCGTGGTTTTAAGATCCAAGATCAGGGGTATAAGCCCTGCCTCGTGATTATTTGTCCTACGGTGTAGTTGCGAGTTTTTAGTCGAAGCAGCATTCGTCAATATTGCTGCGTCTGTTGAGATTTCGTTTAGTGAACTGATACCCGGTGGAGTGTCTACGTGTCTTTCTGGTTTATCCTTCGAGGTCGTTGGATCTCGTTATGTCCTGGTTCTGAAAAGACACTTCCATTTTAGGTTCGAGTGAGGAATTTTTTCCTCATAATCTTTGACCTTGCAAGAGGCTTGACAACTCGGGAGGCTTTTAGAAAAATTTCTCCCAGGATAGTGTGTTACGAGTTTGGGATTCGCCGGCTCTCCTTCATCGCCATCACTTTGAAGAAGACATGAACTTGATGACGACACGCTTTTAAACCCTGAACCCCGAGCTGGAAAGCAAGTAGACCCACCCCTGACCATGTTTTTTTTACTTTAGGTTTTCATTTTGTGGATAGTATCGTGGTGCTTATGGTAACCATAGTAGAGGACGCTGTGTCCGTCTTGTTGGTTACTTTAAACTTTCTGTAGGAGTTTGATTTTGGGAGACTTTTAGAGCTCTGGAGAGCTCTCAGGATACAGAGGCTATCTCAGTTAAGATCAAATTTGTGTCATTATGTATGAATTTCTTATGTAGTCATTGAAATTGGGGGGGGGGGGGGGGGCGTGGATCCATAGTGAGTGAGGGAGAATGTGGACAACACCGTCTTACTCAATAAGGTAGTGGTCATAGACATTTAGCCAAGTCACGATGATTTGCTGTGAAGATTGGAGACTGGATCAGGTCTCTATCGGTCGTGATGTCGTCCACCAAGTGACATGCTGTGTACATTACTTCTAACCTTAGGAATTGGGTGCAGGATTGTTTCACGCAACTCCTCTTGCAAGGTGGCGTTGGGTGTCGCCTTTCCCAGTTTCGAAATCTCGAGAGTTTTCTACCAGGGAAGTGTCCTACGGATCTCATTCGCGGCGACATTGGCATCATGTCAACGAGACAGAGTACCTGGATCCAGGAGCTTGTTTCAATCGAAATTCGGCCTTTAGGAAGGATGTCGACGCTCGAAGCTGCAGCCCCAAGACCACCCCTGAAGATGTCAATGCGGAGTCTTACCATGCGGATCTTTCACCCTCCAGAAAATCAATGTCTTTTTTTGCTTCAGCAAGTTCTGTAGTGGAGGAGACCGCTGAGGTACTCACGCCGCATTCACCGTCTTCCTCTGAGACTGGTGAAGAAATTGTTGAAGGAACCACCCCTCATTCCTCAAGTCCCGACCCGCTCAAATTTTGCTTTGTGGGTGAATCTGGTGCTGACTGTCTCCGACATGGCTCCTCTTCCGCCTTACAGGTTTTGGAGCCGGACTCAGACAGCACCGGGTCGTGGGTGTCTGAGGTACCGCCTTTGGATCAGATTTGTCTTTCTCAAGAGGGCTTGCCTCCTTCGACCGATTCGGAAGGGTCTGGCATCATGCAGGAGAGACCATATTTGATCTGTCGAAGGGATGTGGATACCGGGGCAGTTTTCTGTGAGCCTCTGTGTCAGATGTCTAATATAAAGTATCTGACACAGACGGCAGCTCGTGTTTGTCTCTGTGGACCCTCTTTGACGGAAGCATCAAGTGCTGATTCTTCTCCTCTTGTTCCGGACCCAGCACCTGCAGTTGAAGAAGGCGAGGAGATATGTGGCTTTCTACCGTCACAAGCGACAGATGAGGATTTGTCCGAGAGTCCACCTGAGCACGTTCTGAGTGAGGATGTGACGAATTGCGATGGACTAGTTGAGGTACAGAACGAGGTGAATCGGCCACTTGATGGACTTGTTGAGGTGCACCAAGAGGTGAATCGGCCACCCCGGGTTGTGGAGGTGAAGAGTTTGAATGAGTATAAGAAGTCAGCCATTGAGAAACGGCCTGTAGTGAATGGGAGTGGTAGCCTTCATCATCCGCATCATCAGAGCCAGGAAGGCAGGTTCAATTATGCTGACGTCTCACATGGTGCGAAAGTGGTCAGCTCGAACAAGGATGCAAAAGGAGCGTCTAACCTCTTAGTCCCCGACAAAGACAAGTACTTGCGGAATCCCTGCAGTGCTGATGATAAGTTCGTTGTTGTCGAGCTGGCAGAGGAGACTCTTGTTGACACTATTATGGTAGGTAATTTAGAATTTCACTCCTCGAATTTGAGACACTTCGAGGTTTATGGTAGTCCGGAGGTTTATCCAACGGAGGACTGGATAACACTTGGTAGTTTTGAAGCTGAAAATGCCCGTCACGTTCAGAATTTCACACTTCCAGAACCTAAGTGGGTACGGATCTTAAAGCTGCGTTTGCTTACACACTATGGTTCGGAGTTTTATTGCACATTGAGTGTGTTGCAAATTCATGGAGTCGATGCTATTGAGCATCTTTTGGAAGATTGGATTGTTGGTGACGACGTCGATCCCGGTAAAACTGGTCGGCGTATTATCTCAAACGGGACTTTACCTGTTGCGGGTGCCAGATCCACTGAAAATGCTACTGGCTCAGCGAAAGTGAACGATTCAGTTGGCGATGATCCCCCCTTTGACTTCTTGTCTGAGCCTCTTGTAAAGCCAGTGAAGGACGAACGTGAAACTAGCGTTGGTTCTGAGGCCAGAGGAAAAGAAGAACCAGCTAAGGGAGCCAGTGGAGGCCCCTCTCAGGAAGGGTGGTTACATTTATCAGGCCGACCGTCCGGGGAGTCTGTTTTGAAAATACTGATGCAGAAGGTGAAGATGTTGGAGCTGAATCAGTCACTACTCGACAGCTATCTTGGAGATCTGTATGAGAAATATAAAGAGATGTTTGCCGATATCGACAAAGACCTTGCTGCTGTGTCAGCGCAACTAAGAAATGAGACTGCTGTTACCGCCTCGCTTGTGGCGCATTTGCAGGAAATTGTGAGTATCACGACTCACGAGTGCCTGAAGTTTGTCCTTTTGCTTTTTGGAATTGGTTACAATGTTTTGACTGAACTGCCTATCGTTTGAAACTGTTTGCCGTTAGTCCTCAACTACTGGTGGCATGTGATGGTCTACTGTCAAAGTTATGGCATTCTCTAGAGTTTGCATTTCTCTGTCTGGCTATCTCTTCTACGGTTGTACATAACACTGTTTATTCCGAGATCGGATCGGTCTAGTTGCGTACTGCTAAGGAACATCGAACCTAAAGCTGCCATTGTGCATAGCTGTTATGAAAACATTACTTCTAGCCATTTGTACTTCAGAACTAGACTGTGATTGGCATGGTTCGCTTTGTAATGTCTTGAATTGTTGTGCTTATGGCGCATATACGAACGTTTGTGCAGGAATCAAGGCGAGAATTAGAGAACGAAGCCTTGGATGCTAGACTGAGCATAAAGTTTGGTAACCTCCAGAACGATATGGAACTGATGAGGTACATGATTTTACCTTGTGTCACATACGGTTAACACATGCCCTCTTTAAAGCTCGTGGTATTCCCAGTTTCCCTACTCATATCAAAAGCTGGCTTTTTCCCGCTTTTGTTGTTTGCATTTTCTATATCTGGTTTGAGCTGAATTTGCATGGGACTATGGAGTGCTTTGTGTGGATTCCGTGTGAAAACATGGTGCTAAGGTTTTGTTCTTGGGGGTTACCTATGCAGCGCGAGAATACAGAACATGGAGAACCGGGAGGCTTTGGCGATTACGATTGCTCTTATTTGCTTGGTTCTCTCTCCGGTTCTGTATTATCTCCAGTATGGCCCTTACTTGCGACGGTAGGGTTGCATGGTATTGGAAATCCTTCTGGCCAATGCTCAGCAGCTGTGATTATGCAGACTGTTAATCCAACTGCTCGTACCATGGCTTGTTGATGGCTCATCTAGTGCTGATGGGCATACTCCTGCAACATGAGGTTGAAACTCAGCATAGTCTCGATTTTGTTCACTGCTGTTCAAGTAAGTGCCATCACGTGTTACGACTAAAACTCTGGAGTACAAGTACCAACACCAAGGCGCGTGCAGCTATTTGTGGTGATCAGAGATACCACTCATATGGCTATGTTGTGTGATCCCTTCAATCATGGCTATTTCATCTGATTGGATTTCAACCTGGAGTTGGTCGAAGTGCTGAGTACAAAAGGTGCATCACCACATAATGAGGGGTGACCCTGCTCCTTTTTCCGTACCTAAGCGGGAGCATCATTCTTTCTGGAGAGTTTCTTGGGGACGGTGTTCCGGGTGCTCCTATCTCGGATATAGATCCCTGGGTGTTTCGGTTGGAAATCTCAGAATGCTTCTTTATTCTCAGATGTATTGGTCCGTAATATGTAGCGATAGATAAGTATTTACCCGCCATAAGGTCATTCGTGTTACCCAGTGCCTCACGTGTTTGGGGTAGGCATTTTTTTCTAGTAATTGCCAACGTAGTTCAAATAAGGATAATAAATTTGTAGTAGTAGGTCTTCAAGTTTTGTCTTCGACTTTGCAGCATTTGCTCCAGTGCTGCATGGGAGTTGGAGTTGAGAGGTGTAGAATATTATCCCGGCGCCCTGTCATTTTGACCCATAATTTAAGAATGGTGCATATTTCAGAAACCCGCGTGACGCGTCTTATTATGTTCCTTACTGCCCGAGCTTTGATTGATCAAGGTTGTCCGGCTCTAATGTGGAGTTCAATATTGGAATGGCAGCACAATTCTGATGCTATGCACTTATGTCGTCGGCTCGTCGCACATGCGTGCGCCAGACCGGCCTCTAAAATCCGCCCAACTGGAGATTGGGCACGGACATGGAAACACCCTGGCTGCACGTACATCCTGCTACAGTTGTTATGGCTCCCTGCAGGCTATGACCCCCCTCACCCCCAGGCCCCGGTGTCCCTTCTTCACTTGGCATGGCAGAGCTGGTATTTCTGGAATCTGAAATTGATCTGGTCGTCGCTGGCTGCTATGACTTACTATTGTTAACACTCCGAGCCCGAGGCCTCATCATGTAAGTAACTTATGAGGCAACTGCGGCGTTTAATGCTCACACATGCCAAGCCGAATGTTCTGGAAGTTCGCAATGGTACGACCACGAGGGGATGGATGGGGTTCAGCAGTGGGAGTAAATCAGGGGGTTCTCACAATGTTCCCGGTGTCCTGCCACGACCAGCTCTGAGCCGCAACCTCTCTCTGTCCATTTTGTACACCATTATTACTGTGGCTCATAAACTCTTATGGACATGGAGATACAGGCTCCAGAATCGTAGGCTGTGGCTGTGCCAGAGGCAGCTCTGGTAGTCTGGTGCCACCCGGCGTTCCAGGGAGAGAATGTAGCCTTGAGTGCGCTCGAGTTCAGGCGCATCATGATAAGAGTTTTATGTGCAGACTAAGAGAATTGGTTGCAGCTGCACCTGATGAATGCACCTCCACACGGTTACAACGCTGGGGACCGGTCTGTGCACTGCCCACAGTGTAGACTCGTCACGCACCCAGTACTTTCTATCTTGCGTGCTCAGTAGTAACAGCGTCAGAGATATCTTTTGGCTAAATCCGGATGCAAATCTGTGAAGCCTCTTTCTCTGTCTGCACCCTTGACGTATAGGTTTCTTTAACTGTCGTGTCGCCTCCCATTCCCTTTCTCCTCCGGTCGCCACAATCTCTATAGATCGCTGCTCCTCGTGGTCACCGTCGTACGTGTACAACGTGTCCTGGGGATGCAATTTCAAGCTTGTGAGCCGATATCTCCCTCTGATATGCCTAGCCAGCGGCCGCGCTAATTTTGTGGCTCAATTGTTGCAGCAACCAGAACTGTCTAGTTTTTGGACTGCAGCTGATGGACATCCATCCTGCTTGAGAGCGAGAGCGAGAGCGTCCTAGTGGCACACGTGGAGGCGAAAGTGTTGCGTAACTCTATCTCATGTGTGGGGATGACGAGGGAAGACTGCGGTGTGAAATGTTCGTAAGTTTAGAGGAGGTCCGTTTGACTCTGCTGTTGTGGACTTGCGGGGTTTGGTACTGAGCGAGCACTCGATGGCCAGCTGCTTTCAAGATGGGATGCGACATATTACAGGCCCGTTGTGGCTGCCATCATTACACGGTAAAAGTGGAGATGGTGCAGATGCTGTTGCTGTTGCTCCTCATGCGTGACCACGCCTTGGCCACCACTTGCAGCAGCAGCAGCAGCCGCTCGGGTTCACCTTTCGGGCATGAGACTCGTGTTGTGTGACTCCTGTAGGTTTCATGAGCTTTCCAGCGCTGTCAGAATTAGCATTGCGCTCTCAAGTGCCACCCAGACCCAGTAGCTATGGCGAACACGATTAGGGCTTGGTATCTCTGGTTCTGGCTCGTCTGCTACTTCTTATTTCTCTCGCACTCTGTCGGCTTCGTAGTTCGAGGCGGGAGAGTGGTGTACCCCACCATAGCTGCTGCAGCTGTGGCGCCCACGTACGTCAACCGGAAGCTGAGAGCGTCCACGCCGTCGTGCACGAAGGCAGACATCAGTATCACGCAAGGCCAGAGCGGCAACAGCAACGGCATTCCAGCGTTCAGCGTGCAGATTACCAACTTGTGCGTGAACCACAACTGCCAGCTGAAGAATATCCACGTCGCGTGCGCGGCGTTCGCGTCGGCGCGGCCGCTGGACTCGCGCGTGTTTCAGCGGATCAAGTACAACGACTGCCTGGTCATGGGCGGCGCACCGTTGCGAGCCGGCGGCAGCGTGGCCTTCGAGTATGCCAATTCCTCCCAGTATCCCATGCATGTCATCTCGGCTGATCTCGGCCCTTGCTCATAGCCAAATCGCTCCCCCGCTTCACTGGTCCTGCTCCTCGTCCTTCATCCATCCATGCTTGTAATGCTTGCTTGCCTCATCATTCCGCCTTCAGAGCTCTTTGCTTATTTTTTGCTAGGCGGCTGCAATATTTTGCATGCATAAGTTTCAGTTTTCAGGTTTGTGGTACTTTGCCAGACATCAACTTGGTCTTCGGAGCACCAGGAATCACATTCTCTCCATAGCTAGCAAGCTAGGCTTAGCACGCTGGTACTGTCCTTCTCGCAAAATTTAGGTTTTCTGAAATGGTTTCAGATTTTGTATCATCTGCAAGAATAAACTTGAATTGTGCCCCCACTAACCAGAAGCTAGCAGCTCTGTCTCACTGTCGCCTCGGTCATTGTTCTCGATGTGGATTGTTGGTACGCCTTATGGCCGGTGTCTCTATCTCTGAGCTTAGACGACTATTTGGCAAATGGGGCTTTTTGTGCAGAGAGATTCAGCATAATTTGGCTAATAATTTGGGGTGTCAGTTGCACTTGCTTGCTGTAGCAGTCAAAGGCAGGCGTTCAGGCCAAAGTAGTATTTTCAATAGTCCAAGAAAAGGAGGCGAAAGATCAGGTCGTTCTGAGACGATTGTCGAGCTCAGTCTCTGCAAAGGGGGTTAGTTGGTCGTGACTGCGGCGTTGCATGTAATGCGGGAGTCAGAGGCTCTCTTGCGGTTGTCCCTTTGCTGCTGCTGCTGCTTGCCAAACCGTGATTCCTGTGTGGCCCTTCCTCGCTGGATTGCTTTTACCTCGAGAGCTGGTAAGTAACCATGGCTGGTGACTCCCCTCGAGCAAGCTTGTCAAACCTACGGTGATATTAGTCGCTGCCAGTGTTTTTTTACTGGCTAAATATAGCCAAAATTTGAATTACAAAAGTGTGCTTCATTATCATTGAAGGAAACAAACGCGAAAAGGAGTGTCGTTGTAGCCAATGTTCACTTGAGGACCATATATGGACTCCCTTACTAGTTGATTGACATCACCAATCCAATCTCCAACCAAAATAATACAAGTGTCTTGTTTGCCGCATACTTCATCTTTCACATTTATACTTTTTGAGAGGTTGTGGCTAGCTTAACCATATGCTTAGCTATGCAATCTATGAGTACGGTCACTTGTTTGTTTACGGTTTTTAAGGTTTTGTGATAGTTGTATGTAATTGTTTATTATATTTTTTGAAGTCCTTGATTCCTTGTAGCCATCATTTTGTGGGAAATATAGTTTTGGATTTTAAAAAAGTAGGGATACTTGCTAGAAGTACTAAATGTTTAATTGTATGAGGACAAAGTGCGATTGAGGTAAATACTAAATAGGTACATATAGGAGAATGTTGCTTAGATTGCTAATACTTGGACAAGTTTGTTGCTCACATTGCCTTTTTACGTCAAGGCAACTTGCTAATGCATTGTCACACTTCAACAACTTAGTGGCAAAGAATACCCAAAACTAACATGTTTGAATTATGATCACGACCAAATATATTGTTGCAAAATATGCTAAATTGCCTCCTTACTTGTGTAATAAAGAACCCTTGTAACCAATACTCAATCCACCTCTTCCTGAACAAAACATGCTTCTTGAGGTGTTTTTCCAAAATAGACGCTGCATCCGCACCTTTCTACATTTTCCTCCCTCGCTGATTTATGTTTTACAGGGCGTTTTACGTCTGACATAAATGTACCATACTGCGGTTCACATAGTGACACCAAACTGGCACAATGTCATGATTCCCCTGTCCCGGTCCCCGTATGCTCAGTTTGAATCCACACAAGACGGTTCACGACAAACACACATCATCCATTCGGTGAACCAGAAACAGCAGCTGCAACTTGACTCTGAATCTCCTGCACTACAAACAAGGCAATCTCTCTTACAACCGCAAGTTTCACGTTCGCAATAGTGGCTGCATAAGCGGTTCCTCTTCGGTGGGGTTGTCCTCCGTGATTTTTCTGGACCAGTTTGCCATTTTGAATGTAACTTCCCGATTTAGCGGCTATTTGCGTCAAGGGTGGTACTATGCAAGATAGCCTTCAAATTACCGGGAGTGGTAAATTCGTGCTCTAGGTAGGGGTTTTTTTTCTGGCGATAAACAGCCAGATTCGATACAGTAAGGTTCAAAATACACGAATGCGATGGGGTCCCTTGAGATTTCCGCCTCACTGCAAAGGACACGTCTGTGCATTTATTGTGTAGCTATAATGCAAAAAAAAACCCTGGCTCTAGGCAGTAAGTTTCCACATTGATTTACACACTCCCAAGATACATAAGATGAATTAGAGCATCACCACTGCAGACGGAAAGACACACTTAACCTATATGAGGACTTAGAGTTTGGGCCTCCATTGCAGAGCAGCTATCAATTTTAAAAAAACACTAAGAGCCGGTACAAATTTCCATTCATGCCATTGTGGAGGTTTTTCTTGTTCACGCTAGAGCCCACAAAAGGACTCAAATTCTCAAATTATAGTTGATAAATGTTGAAGAGAAGAAGTTGAAAAGTTCTGATGATAACAAGGAACAAAAGGTTAATGTGAGTGCAATGGGAATGTCTCAAAAATTATGAAACCACTACTACAATTGACCCTCTTCATGAAGCTCCAAGCCTTTTGTTTCTAGTGAAAGGGGTGGAGCTGCTCTTTGTAATGACTTTTGACTGGAATCCTACTTGGGCTGCGCATATGTTTCAAACTTATAATGCTTGACGTGGGCAGTGCAGCACCTAGTACGGTAGTGGCGGTGAGGGCACACTACTCACTACTGTCACACGTTGTGATACCGATAGCTGCGACCCAGTGCCCGGGGAGATTTTGAGCTTCCCTGGTAAAAGTCTAACATTTCTCATTTTCAACCAGCTTTGTTGGTGCATGCACATGATACTGCCTATGTACTTACACTATAAAGGAAAAATTGCTTGAAGTTTGCAATATTTTTGCAAATGCCTCTGGTTTTCAGAAATTGCACAAATATCGTTGGACCATCCCTTTCAGGCGTTTGTTTTGTTGTGTATGTCACTTGTTTCTCCCTTTGTGTACATGTGGCTTCTTTCTAATTTGTTGCAATCCTTGTTGCAATCGCTACCCTCAAAACATGCCAGTGGAGCTCTGCACTTGCAGAAAAACATTGAACAACTTGTAAAGTAACTTCCATGGGAGCAAGCAGTTGCTATGCTTGTATGGAATGCTTCATGATCAATGTTAAAGTAAGAAGTGCAAACAGGGAGGGAGATTTCTTGAAATGATGTGCTTAGTGTTTTTAGAAAGTCATTTTTAGAGACATTTATTAATTGTTTAGAATGGGGGAATGCGGTATTTGAATTTTTTTGTTTCCCTTACCTATTTCTCTACATTTTTGAAAAATGCATTTGCAAGTTTGCTCTAAGGATATATGTGAGGGAAAATAACAAAGATCCCCTCATCAAAACGCATCCAATTGTCTGGTGGAAATGGGCTTTTAAGCCTACCATGCATGTTAACAATAAAAATCAAAGAAGGCGAATGATTAACAAGAAAATAGGCACCTATTCCTACTTGATTGGCAACTTGGATTGCATGTAGCATAAATAGATTTTATTGTTGGTATATCCAAGACCAAAAATACTAATGAAAAAAGTTCATGGACCAATTTTTTAGGACATGGCACATGATGAGAAAAGCTCCTGCCACCCGCCGATCTACTTGGTCATGTGGCGGAGCCTGAGAGCAACTGATTCCATTGTGAGTAACAAAATCATAGAATGCGCACATGTACGCTACTTCTTGCGACTTCACACTTTGCCAAGGAACAAAATATAGGCCAAAACTCCTTAGATTCACACACAAACCAAAGTTGTAGAAGATAACCCCAAAGCTTTGATTAAACAACGTTTTTTTTTTTTTGGCAACATAGCAATTTTGGGCAGCTCACGACAAATGGGTTTTTCATTTTTTTTCTTTGAAATTTCACGCATGATGCATTCAAGGAGTAGCTTTAAAGTCCAACAATTTTCATAACTTTTGACTTCATGATTCAAAAGTAACTACGTGATATGTAGTTTTTTTACTCTTCAAGCAGCTCGGGCAGCTAAAAAAACTTCTTTGTCTCTTTTTTCTTTTTTCTTGAGTTCTTTTTTGAAACAAATTTTTTAGATTTAAGCATTCGTGGGGAGATTTGAATCATTCAATTTCAATCTATGAGATGAAAGTTATGAGGAGTTTTAGTTTGCGGTTAAGTATGGTTTTGAGATACTCCATAATTACCCGCAAACTAAAACTCTTCATAAATTCCATCTCATCACTTGAAATTGAATGATTCAAAGCTTCCCATATATATGTACATCTAAAGAACCAATTTCAGAATGTTTATTTTAAAAAATGTAACTTTAAAGAAGTTTTTTGGGTTGCCCAACTTGCCCCTCCTCCCGTAGTTTTTATAAATTCTTGCATAACTTCTTTAATAAATGTTGGAATGAAGAAAAAGTTAGATGCTCACATAAATCTTTGAATTCCTTATCTTCCATAAAGGTTTCAAAAAATCACACAAAGTAGTTTAGTTGTAAGTACATGCCAAAAATCCCATTTGTCCCTTGAGGGAACAATTGGTACGTCCTTTAAGGGTTAAATGCCAATTAAGAAAGTCAAACAACTTAAACAGATTAGCATGTGAAAATCCATACTTATTTTTGTTCTTTTTCAAAAGTATGGCATCATCAATGATATGATCAAATTCCTCATGTTACCCTTCCTAAGCAATTTTAAGTATGGCCTCTAAATTCTTGCTCCAACCTCACAACACAATTTTGCTTCTGCTAAGGTATGTACACCCATAAGTGTCAAACAAAGGGTTTTGAACATGGTGAGTATCAATAAACAACTAGCAAATTGTAGGGTCTTATTAGGAACAGAAAAATAATGAGTATGCACTTTTGAATGTATTATTTGGATATTGTGAGAATAAGTTGTGGATTTTTAAAGAGCAAATTGCCATTGCACCCATAACCACTTTCAAGATTTCATGTTCACGTGTTGTACATCCTTGTCATTACATCTATCCACTTCCACAGATTTTCCAAAATTTCAAAGGTGACGGTTATGGGGACAATGGTGCTTATGGGTGTACATACCTTAGTCATTCTCAAGAACACAAAGAAGGAAAAAATTAACTTTGGGCTCCTCTCACACAGCTACTACTACATGCTCTCTTGAGCCCTAATTTGATTTATGATTTTGTTTTATTTTGTTTATTTATTTCCTCCAGCAAACTTTCCATCCTTTTGGCTGAAATCCGGAAAAAGAAAAACCACATACAATAAAGATCTTGAGTAATGGTGAGGTGGTTGACCAAATTTCCAAGACTTTTTTTATCCTTCCTGATCAATTTCCTAATTTCTCATTTTGAGGGTTGGTACCTCATCTGAATGTTTTCTATGTTCAATTGAAAATTTTGTAACCAAACCTGGGCACTCCCCGAACGTTGCTTCAGCACATCATGATTGATTTCTCTCATGGCAGTCCTTGCCCATTGATGAAAACACTCATATTGTAGGAGGAAAAGAGTAACTTAACCTTCAGAGTTAAACTGATAGGAATACGATCTTGTCAAAGATGTCACATTATAAGGGATTTGCACACCGGTACACCATTGTAAAAGCAGTGAGGACAAAAACAAGAAGGAACCTGACCCCGGACCCGCAACCGGTACCACAATCCGGGAAGGTTTGTATTTTCGGTTCATTTCCTACTTTTGTTGTCGATTATAGGAAAAAAAAAAAAAAAAAAAAAAAATCACTCAGCAACTGCCTAATGCTCATTTTTTTCTCAATATAAATCAGTCATTTTCATTAACCATTAGATAAATTTTCAGGTTTCTGAGTTTCTCCTAAGCATATTTCCAAAATGTCACGTGTGATTGGATTATTTTTTCCTCTGTGTGACGCCCTCAAAGTAATAAATGTGTGATTTAATGTTCCATAATTTGATATCCATGGCAAGAATTGAATTTGGCCAAACCTCCACCTTCTTGGGGTCAAGGATGTTGCTTTTGAAAAATGCGTGGATCCAAAAGAGGGTCCATGCATTTTTGGGAAGTTAATTAGTACACAAAAATAACACATATAATTAAACGTAACTCACTATTTTGAGATTTAAGCAAGTCACTCAAATATGAAGCATTATATGGACCTAGGCCAATTAAGATAAATAAAGTAACTTAAAAGTTAAGTAAAATAATGGATACTTACTTTTGTTTTTCTACAAAGGTATGGCATTAGTCAACAATATGATCAAACTTCTCATCTCACCCTTCTAAAGTAATTCTAGGTACGGCATTTAAATTCTTGCTCCAACCTCGTAATAGAATCTTTGCAAATCATTCTCAAGAACACAAAGAAAGAGAAATTTAAATTTGGGCTCCTCTCATGTGACTGCCACTTTGTGCCATTTTGAATTCTAATTTCATTTATGATTTTTAATTTTGTGTGTTAATTTTTTTTGGCAAACTTTCTGTGCTCTTGGTTTAAATCCTAAAATAGAATCACAAACTATAAATATCCTAAGTTATGGTGGAATGGTTGGTCAAATTGCCAAATTTTTTTATCCTGCCCGATTGATTTCGTAGTTTTTCATTTTTGGATCAATACTTCATTCAAAAGTTTTTTGTGTCACTCAAAAATCTTCAATTTTTTTGGTTAGGTTATAACTAAATCTCGGCACTCCTTGTACGTCGACCGGTACATAATTGGAAGTATGTAAATTTTCATGTGCATGAAATATATGTACACTCATATTTGTTGAAGGGATTTTGTCCGGAGGACCTATGGTGTGATGAGTTTTGAGTGTACAAAGGACTGAAAACCAAGATTAGTTGTATCCTAGTTTTCAATTAAATATTTGATTGTAGATTGATTTCATATGAATTGGACTTCCTCAAAAACATGAGGTTACTTGATAAAACGATACATTTATATCAAAATGTTGAATATGATGAAAACTAGTTTCATGTTTGCTTAACCCTTGAGCGTTTAAAGTTGTTTTAGGGTTTAGGAGAAAATGGGGGTTTAATGGCCACCAGAGTTTGGAAAATTATATTTAGAAAAAGTGATTGTAGGATTTGAAAAAGAACTACCTTATCTGTTGATGAGGACTAGTCATAATTGTTTTCACCATACAAATCAAGAGAAAAAGTGAGATCAAGTTGGGATCCCCAACAACAGGATCCCATTGCTGAGGCGTGTAAGGATTAACTAATACAATTTCATGTTAATGTAAATGTCCTTGCACAAACATCATTTTAGATAAATCAGGTCACATACAAATACAAACTTCATTTTACTTCCACATTGCAGAAGTTTTTAAAGGATATATGTTGGTGTCGATTACACTCTATGAGAAAATGAAATTATGGGAATGAAGCAAATCAAATTACATGATTTTGCATTACACCTTGTAAATTTACATATTTTTAAAATTAGTGCAAGGAGGTATAAACAAGGCAGTACTTAAAACAAGGGAAAATTTCATGGATACCACTGAAGTTTGCAATATTTTCATAGATATCCCTGCTTTTTTAGAATTATCACAAATATCCACAATTATCTTTGGATCAAAATTTTTAGGTGTTTGTTTTGTTGTGCATGACACTTCCTTCTCCCTTTATGTACACATTACTTCTTTCTTGTTATGTTTGTGCACAAAGGAAGAAGGAAAGTGACATGCACAACAAAACAAATGCCTAAAATTCTTGATCCAAGAGTATTTGTGATATTTCTAAAAAAGCAAGGGTATGTATGAAAATATTGCAAACTTTAGGGGTATTCATGAAATTTTCCCTTAACCCTTGAATGTCTGAGCAGCCCTTTGTGATCATTACACTATGGGGTATGTGGAATGCATCCACACTTTTACTACATTTGAGACCAATAAAGAAATGAAAGTAAGGATCAAGTTTGCTCTAATGAGGTGGTCAAGATCCCAAATTAAAACTTTTTGTTGGTAACAAATGCCAGTTATACAGCAACGTACATATGCCCATCACATACTATGTCCTATGGTTGCTTGGTCATTTAACGGTTAAAACAATCGGTGTACCACAATCATGCTTTGTATTTGCTGGCTCGGGTGATAACTGGAAGTTGTGATAACCGGACGCAAACAGAATATTCCATAGTAAACAACCCGGGACCCGGGTAACAATCCAGAGGTCTATCCGTGCCATGGTCCTAGTCACCATTTGACCGCTCTTCTCCATGGCTCCTCTTGCGCCTCAACTCTGAGGCTCCGCTCTTCTGCTTCGTCTTCACAATTCTGCCGTCCTCCGTGTCGCTTCCCGGATTTGGATGCCGGCTGGCTGCTTACTTGCAACACTGTAACTTATTCAGTTCAATTGACGGACACAGCTGCCAAGACCCCGAGGAAAAAAAGAACCGAGGTTTGAGCCTGCATTGCTGCTTCAGTGATTCGTGCTGTTTGCAATGCATTGATTGAATTCCGCTGTTGCAAGTCGTCTGTTAATCAATCCAATGCATTTTACCAATCCACTACCAGGCCATGGCCGATAACTGCATCAGCGGCTCGCGAATTAAACTCAGCAGCAAATTTTCACACATGTTCTTCTTATTATTGAATTTGAGCTTGACAAATTAATTGGCGTTTTCAGGTAGAATTTGATTGATTAGGGCTTGAGTGCAATTGGGAAGCAGCTGGGCTCCAGCGCGGGGATTCTTGTGGCTGAATGCTGAAGAGTACTGGCATTGGTGTTCTAGTGCAGAGTAAATTGCAAGGGTTGAGGGTTTTGCCGTGTTAAGAGCTAGGGATTGGTTAGGGTTTGGTGAATTCGGCCGAACTCCAATGACGTCCATAGGAACTTCAGCATCGCCTTTAGTGCACGGAAGTCTTGTGCTGAGACGAGTCGAGAAGACGCCATGCTTCCGCCCTCTACCTCATGGTAGGTTTCTCCCTGTTACTGCTAGCTGCCCCTCTAGATACTTTGAGCTTGAATTTCACGGGAGATTTTGGCAAAGGAGATGTGCCGTAAGCGCGGCGAGTACGAGTACCTCAGTCGGAAGCGTCCGTTGTTGTGACTTGAGCTCCAGCAAGCCCAGCTTGGGCTGGGGCGGAAGAAGTCATGGAAGTATGGTTTGCCGAGCCACTGAGGATGGAGGAGGGGAGAAAGGTGGAGGCAAGTCCACTTTGGAGCCGGAGAACGAGTCCGACTCCTCTGATTCTTCACCATCTCCTTCCACACCGCCACCTGTATGTGCTCATTTCATGTCTTGTTTCAACTTTATCTCTGAAATTCAAGATTGTTGGATGCCCCCTGTACTTGCCTGTGATTAAGGTGTTGTGTATCATTTTTGTCGTCTGAATCCAGTCATTGAACCTTATAACTTAACCCCTGAAGGGCGAAGTAACACAAATTGGGCTTTGTGGTTTTTAGCAATTTCTAGCAGTAGGTCATGTAAATTCATTGATGCTAGTGACATACAATCTGGCCCTTCGGAATTCTCTTTTTCACAGTAGATCAATGGGATTGTTTTGTTGTAAAATAATTAATCTTTGGTTAATTTAACACTACTATCGACTTTATATGCCTGTTCACAATATCAAGTGCCAGTCTAGCAGTCTAATTGGAAATATGCGATGTTTAAATAAAGTTATTCCTGGTTTTTTCTATTCCACTTTGGGTCAAGGACTGTGAAATGGGTTGGGTATTTGTGCAGTTCTGAATGTTGTTGATTGCAGGTAGACGAATCAGGCAACGTGCAACTGGATGCGTTTCAGTTGATGGAGTTGATTGGTCCTGAGAAAGTGGATCCGGAGGATGTCAAAGTGTTAAAGGAGAAGCTGTGTGGTTATAGTACGTATTGGGTGACGGGTCAAGAGCCCTTTGGGCCTATAGGTGAAGGCGTGCTTCTTCTGGGGAATTTGAGAGCGCAACGGGAAGAAGTTTTTGCGAAGTTGACGAAGGGTACACGGGAGTTATTTGGCTCAAAATACGATCTATTCATGGTGGAGGAGCCGAATGCTGAAGAAGAGGACCCCAGGGGTGGACCTCGGGTGAGCTTTGTCATGCTCAGGAAAGAGGTTTCAGATCCAGGTCCGACTACGTTGTGGCAGTACGTTGTTGCGGGAATATTATTCACTCTTACGGCAGGGTCCTGCCTCGAGCTCGGCATTGCATCACAGGCAAGTGCTTGGATATGTTCGATGCATGTATCAGTTAACATGCTAAGTCTGCAGCAGTTGCAGTGTCTTAAGGTACACTGGTCATTGCTCAAATTCCTCAACCAATTGAATTGCTCAGAGGTCAGCTATGTTCATATGATGATGTTTCACTCGAATGTTCCCAAAATATGGTCTTGTTCGCTGATTGCTTATATAACGGTGATTTTGCAGTTATCAAAGCTTCCGCCGAACGTTGTGCAGTATTTCACGAATCCAGAGTCGATAGAGCCTCCTGATTTTCAAGTTTTGGTGCCATTCATCGACTCGGCGCTTCCTCTAGCATATGGTGTTTTTGGGGTTCAGCTCTTCCATGTATGTGAACGACAAGTTGATTCCTTCATATTTCAAGTTCGTTTTTCCAAATTCTCCAAGTTTAGAATTCCGTGCGAGCAATCCCTAAGATGCTTTCTGCTTCTTACATTATTCGGTATTATAATATTTTTTCAATCAACATCCATACTTGGCGTATATTTTATGCTAGAGCAATGACAATGCTTTGAACTTGAACATTGAGTATGACATTGTAAACGTCGAAAATATCAGGAGGTGGGACATTGGCTAGCAGCCGCACCTAGGGGAGTGAAAATGGGCATTCCCTATCTTATTCCCAATATAACCTTGGGCAGTTTTGGTGCAGTCACCCAGGTACGTTTCAAGATTTTGATTACGAATGGCTGACTAGAAGAGATCATTCTGAAAAGAAAACGTTGTGATGTTTTGTTAACAGAACCAAGGCCTATGTCGTTATTTTGAACTCCTTTTTTGAGCATTTTTCTTTACCTTATGGATAGTGGGGATGTGGCCATTGTTGCAATATTAGCATGCCTATCATTTCATCCAGTTTCTCTGTGCAGTCTCCCTATTTTGCCCAGCCCGTTTTGTTCTTTCTAGATCTATTGCATATATGCTTCTGAGAACGTCCATGCTTCACATTTGCGCTGGATAATGAGAGAGATTCTCTTCACAAGCAAATCAGTTCTTCAATCTGCGTTCCCCTTTGTGAACTGAATTTGAACAATCTCTTTTGCAGTTCAAATCTATCTTGCCGGATAGGGCTGCAAAGTTTGACATCTCAGTAGCCGGCCCTTTAGCAGGGGGAATTCTGTCGCTTTCAATGCTGGGTGTCGGGCTTTGGCTCTCTGTGAGCCCGGAGGCTACTGATGAGCTTGTGGAAGTGCCCAGCCTGCTGTTTCAAGGTTCACTTCTTTTGGGAATCGCTACTCGAGCAGTTCTTGGTTTCAAGTAAGGCTCGTTAGTGATGCAGTCATTGGTTTTCCATGTATTGGCTAAGCTACTGTATCGTGTCATGAGGTGCGAAATTGTCAGAAAATAGGTTGAATTTTAACTTTAGCCTTTTTATCGACTAGCTATGGCAAAATGTGGCGGAGTAAGTCCACTGTTGCCAAGGATTTCTTATGCTCGTCCATCTACTAAGGCATGCCTTAGATTCTCTTTTGCAGCTCCTATAATTTTGTATACGCCACAGTAACCAATAACTTGCTCGACTTGCTTGATTGGCTGCAGTGCCATGCATGCTGCAACAGTTCCGATACATCCTCTCGTAATCGCGGGCTGGTATGTGCAACTTTTCTTTCTAGGATTGGTTTTGGGTTAAGTTAATAATTGTTCTAAATTCCAAACTACATAACATTATTAAGCAAGTCAAGAAGTAAATGGCTAGGGCAGAATATTTTGCAATTGTGTGACCTATTATTGTAGGTAAATAGAGATCAGGAAGCTACCAAAGGTTTGTAATGTTATTTGTTGCTGTCACTGAATTTGCACTAGCGTGTTGGTTTTATCATATTCGATCGCTAATGAATTTGGATTTGCAGGTGTGGGTTAACCACGACCGCATTCAATTTGATGCCGGTGGGCTGCCTTGATGGTGGCCGCGCTATGCAGGTGAGTCTTTAAAACAAGACTGAGAGCTATGTCTGTATAACTTGCTTTTATTGTTTTTATTATGAGTCAGAATTAAAAAAATTGCAACTTTTTGGCGAGATAGCGTGAATCATAAAATTCTACATGATGCAAAAACTTCTGAATCCGCTGTCATAGTAGACTTATCTCCTGCTTCTCTGCTCTCTAAAATAGCTCGTTTTCACATGCAGGCGGCATTTGGGAAAACCGCTCTCAACGTTTCTGGGCTTTTCACGTACATATTGCTTGGGCTTGGACTGGTATGTCCCTTGGGCTCCCTAAAATTTAGGGTTGTTGATAATGGCAACGAAATTGAACTAACGATGTACGAAGTCGAATTCTGTGTACATTTTTTTTTCACATTTATATTGTATCTTGCACTCAATACTCATAAGTGTGTGTGTATTTGCAGCTTGGAGGTCCTCTCTCATTGCCATGGGGTTTATACATTCTTATTATTCAGGTACGGAGCTTGTCTCTTTTTGGAGTATAATTGACTTCTATGATAGTAATTATGGTAAGAACAGAATATTACAAATCTACAATAAGAAACCTGCTTATGTTTTGAGATTCGGGTGTTCTAATGGTGCTTAAGTACGTTTTGCGATCTTCTGCTCATTAAAAGTGTCTTTGGACCTGCTGTGTTTGCAGAGAACACCGGAAAAGCCTTGCTTGAATGACGTCAGTGGAATTGGAGTTGTTAGGAAAGTAGGCCTTTCGGTAATGTTATTGCTTGCTTTGGCCATGTTGGTACCTTTTTGGGATGGCCTTGCAGATGAGCTGGGCATCGGTCTCAGCGCACCAGTTTTTTGAAAACTAGTTTAACAAACTAAGAAATATTGATTTATTTATAATTATTTAGTTATTTATGTATTTAACTACCTTGTCAAAAAAATTGGAATTGTGAGAGCTACATACCATATTGTCATGTTGGTAAACTCTTCTTTCACTTCATGTAGATTGAAATTCTTTTTGTAGGGTGAAACTTCTGTCATATCTGTTTAGTAGGAAATGTGAATGCCTAGGTAGATGCTCAACTTCAGTCTGTTGGAATATGGTACGGTCAGCGTAATGCGTTATGGATCCCCCACCAGTGCAAGATAAGGAAAACGCTTTCGGATTTAACTTATAAGTTAAGGCACTTATTTGCACCACTTGGGTAATTGTTGTACTAAATTTTAATCGATTCAAATTATTTAGTGTGAAAAAGTAAAGATGACTCATCATTCACTAGGGCCACCTGCTATTTGTAGAAGAAATAGAGTATTTGATAATTTTTTGTGATTTCATCGAAGAATGTATGTTAAAGGGACAACATAGTTTGAAGATAGGTCCAAGCATTATTTATTTGTCTTTTCATTCAAATTTTGAAAATGCTAAGGTTTTACTTGGAGTGCTCTTGGAGTCCTCACAAATAGCTCAGGAACACTCTTTTTAAGGTGGATGACTGGTCCACAGTATGTCAATAAGACCAAGCATTGGGCAAGTAGCCTTAACTTTATTAACAATGTATAAAACCCGCTTAGGTGTGATGTTAAAAACTTGCAATTACCTTCCAAATTGGATTTATAATCAATGTTAGAAACAATTAATGTGAGGTCTTGAAATGATTGTTGTATTGATTGAGGGTATAGTGAAACATGTAAGAGGACAACCTTTGGTGAGCTGTTGGATGGACCTAGTATGTTTTGTGTTTGTTTTAGAATTTTCCAATTGTAATCATGTTACTCAACATGAATAGTTTAGTTGTCAAACCAAAATTAATTATTGTCTAAACAATTTGTTGAATTAAGTCACAAATACAAAGGACACATTAATTTTGAAACTACACAATTTCATGCTTAGATGACTTGGTGTCATTTTTGAGTCTCTCCAATTCATAAAAAGTTGCATGATGAATAGTTGTTGCCACCTTCAAACATGCCTAGGCTTTTAACCCCTCAACATTGAAGGGGCAAAAATTTCACTCCTTTTTAGTGTATTTTGAGAACTTGGGGTGTCAAGGGGTTAAGGATTGCTAACTTTGAAGATTCAAAACAAACCCCACAATGGTACATAAGACATGAAACAACTACTCCTTCCGTCCCAAAATGATTTTCTTGTTACACAAAATGTTATATACTAAGCTCAAAAAGAACCATTTTCCAAACTTTTTTTGACCTATGAATAGAGTTTGATGTCCTCCTATTGTTCTAAAATTTTGAGTTTCAAATTAGTTTTCAAAGTGTGGTTTCAAAGTGCTTGAAAATTGAATTTTTGAGGCGTTTTTGAAGAACACCGGTGGCCACTCACTTGATGGCATTGGATTGGTTAGCATGCCCATGCTTTTGGACTATGTGCAAGTGTTGCTAGCTCCCTTTCTCCTCTAGCAAGAGGATCATTTTGGGACACGAAATAAAGGTCAACAGAAAGATCATTTTGGGACAGAGGGAGTACAACTTAGGATCGATGTGATCTATTATCTTCACTAAAAACAGGATAATTTGATATGAGGGCTCTGGTACCTAAAAAAGGTAAAAAAGATAAGTGGAGTACTATATATTAATGTTTCACTTTTTATAAGTTCTTTTTGTTACTATGCCTTTTCTAGTACATGTCAAGCAAAGGACACATTCTCTGTGTGTGGAGTCACCTTTGGCCAACAAGCTAATTGTTTGAGTACCATAAGAGGTGTTAGAGTTTCCGTCACTTTTTACACAGTAGAGACTTAAAGACTTAAGTTGAGTGATGGAATGTCAACGATCTTGGAAAACAAGGACATGAATGAATGTGCTTCACATGCTAGATATCAATTGCCTAAATCCTATGATAACCAAGTTGGTATCTTCCCTTGCATTGGGAGAGGTTGCAAGAGACAATGTGGTTGAGAAGTCCACTTGTTCAAGATTATACATGTAAGGCCCGGTTCAGACTAGCGGCTGAACAAAATGCAAAAACTGGCACTTCGTCCAGTGCTTCATCCGAGGGACATTTCCACGTCATCCGGTTGTTGGATGTGCTATTTCAAGAGTGTTCCTCTACTATCCAAATTTGGTACCACCCTTGTAGCAGGCTCGAAAATTTCTCTATCTTGTCCACTGATATGGACATTTAGGTTGGTGACATGACAAGTTGAGTACCAGACAAACCCTAAGTATGAACCCTTTGTCAGATAACTTTGATATTCCAACCAATGACGTTCAAGAAAAATTTGTCCAATTACTAATTTAAATCGAGCCTAAGTCTATAGGACAATGGGAGATTTCTAGATATCAAAGTGAGGTGTGATATTTCAAATGCCAATGTATGTTCAAAAGCATGTTTTGATAAATTGGGATGCAATGTAGATGTTCAATTCAAAATGTTCAATAGCAAATCAACACTAATTGCAAAATTTTCAATCCTAGTACTTGAAACCAAGGTTGGGAATCATAAAATCTACCAATGGACTTTGATATCTTGTAAGTTTTACAAACAATATTCCAATGACATATTTAGGTTGGAGCCATGTTTAAAAGGTGTGATTAAAAACCAAAACTCATAGATAAAGAATTTTGACTTTTAAAGAAGTTTTAGAAATCAAAAATCAACTTATTTTAATCTTTACACTAAAATCACCATGAGGCTTCCAATTTTCCAAGTAGGCCAATACTATCTATATCTAGCTTGACCACTCAACAAAACACCAACACCATATTCGTTAATTTGGGAAAAATAAGTGTCCCACTTTGTACTCCACCTTAAACCCAAAAAGTTACCTTAAATCAGATTTGAAAGTATCAGGTTTAGTTTGAGCCACTAAGATTTTTTCCTCCACAAATTCCTCCTCTCAGGTGAGGACACGTGTACAAAAAAATGCTAAGCTCGGTTTTAGGAGGCCTCCTAAAACTTTTAGATCAAAATTTGAAAGTCCCAAAATGTACCGTTTTTCCCAAATTAACAAATATGACGTTCACCATACACAACATCAAAGACGTCCATTTAACCCCTAGTTTTTTTTAAAGAGTTGGAGAGTGAATAATTTATTTGACTTCGTGAAAATTGTCCTGCATGAAGGGCTTAGATGCCACAGTGCTCCTAAATGATTTTTTTTTATAAGCTGCTCGCTTTACTGGTGTTCTATGTGGGCCAATGTATGGGGAGTAGTAGCATTTAGTTACTAGCTAGTTGGTTGATTTTGAGAATTACCAGATTGAATTCAAAAATTTAGGAAAAAAGTCAACCATTTAAGAGGAAAAAAAAAGAATATTATTAACCGGAGTATACTCTAGACAACCAATTGACCCAAGAGAATGTAGAATATTGGCCGGTTAAACTAAAAATAACTCCCCTGACTGTGGTGTGGGCACACTGAACAATCATTAAAGTTCAAATCCTCAATTCTGATACTTCACACTCTTACACTTCACCCTTTCCAGCAACACTGTCTCGGAGTACAAGCGGCCACCCACGGTGAACCTGTGCTCACAACTTGACAAAATTGTGGAAGCCATGCATTACAGATTGTGAGGATGTAGGTGGTATGTGCAATTACAGAGGCTATCATTAGAGAGAGAGAGAGATGACTGTACTGATTGTGGTATGCCTGTAACTATGATCCGCTGACGGAGCAATTAGAAGTGCTGAATTTCGCAACGTCCAAATCTTGGCGTTTACGACCAACAATGATATAACTCAAAAAAACAAAAGTTTTGAAGATCAACTCAATCGTGAAATAAACCTTACGAATGCCATCTCTTGTAACCTCGATTCAATCCTTTACTCCAACTATATCGCTTCTCGCTTGAATACAAAATGTCCTAAGTACTGAAACTCTTGCAACTGTTCAAGCATTCTTCGCAACATCGAAGGCTGTACTGATATATGCTGCTAGAAATGCATGAAACACGTCTCGGAGGAAGAATAAGGTATAATGGTAACCCAACCAGGTTTGATATATGCTGCTAGAAATGCATGAAACATGTCTCGGAGGAAGAATAAGGTACAATGGTAACCCAACCAGGTTTTCCTGGTGACAAATCAATTGTAGTCCCTAGGTAGTTTTGAGATCCCCAACAATGACTAAACACACATGGAATGAAACTCTTGAATAATCATGTCTTCTGCGCACGCGTGCACCCTCGTATAGTGTAGACGTAAGATCTTACCACCAAGCCACACTTCCAACGCCAGATACACATACATTTGGGTGGTGGTTGAAATTCAATAGTCAGCTTCAACTATCTTCAAGGTGCAGCACAGCAGTCAAATGTCCTTGCCCATGTTTCCATGCAAAAATGTTGCAGTTTTATTTGAGAATTCTCATGTTGTAAAGGACTCCCCACAGCCACATTGGCCTTTTGAATTAGGGTTGATGAAAACAAATTCGGACCTGCAGCAAAACAAAAATATACACTGGTAAGTTCAATCACATTAATGGACCATATAATAACCTCCTTCAAATGGCGTCCATCGACAAGAGACGCATAATCACCCCAAGCACCCCAGTGTACATACACTCTAAACCCAGAAACAAATCTGCTTCAATTTTTCTTTGACTGATTATCGTCATAAATGCTTACCTCAGTCGGTCTTCAATATAATCCATTTTGGTGCCAATGACATGCATCAGTGCTCGCGGGTCTATTAATACCTTCACACCTTTGTCTTCTATTATCTCATCAAACTTGCCTCGATCATCTGCAGCACAGAAAAAGCCAAATAAAATCCTTATCTTAATACGTAAAAAAACATTCTTTATTAGCAGACCTATGAAGACAAAGCCTCCTCCTGACTACTACTACAGCGTCGTACACTGTTTACAGATACAAGCCCAGATAACAATCAAAACCATAAGTACGACCAGAAAACGTATCAAATGACCCTTCAATTCCATTCAAATCAAAATACAAGTGTTGTTGTGCTTCTCACAGACCAAGGGCAGTGTTAACAAATTTCAAACAACCATTTTGAGTAGCAGTTTTGTGAGCTCAAAGATTAAAAAAAGGATTGGAAATTGATGAGATTTCTAGAAATCAAGAGTAGAAAACGAAGGGCATGTCTTACACAAACTCGATTTAAGAAGCAAGGGAATACACCATTACTTTGACTAGCATTCAAAACTCAACAGTCTCATCTCACCCTGAACCATAAACACTAAATCCCAATGGTGCAAAATGTCCTCAGCTCTCATAGCTAAAACATCAGCGGTGGTTTTTTGGCAGACACAACCTCAAACTATTCGAGAAGAAAAGATAGAGAAAAACGAAGAGAATGACAAGAGTAGAGCCAAGGTATAAAAAACCTTGCGGGAAGGAGGAGAATTACATAGAGAAACAACTGTTAGGAGGGAGAAGAAAGGGAGTGTCTGCCACCACTCTAGATCAATTAGATCGACAGTTCTTGGTTTGCATCACTGGACATTGCACTAAAAGATCTTCTACATCATCACAAAACCACAATCTGCACTTTGGTAGTGGTGCCAACAATAATCGCATAATACATGTCAAATAAGTGGCCTTCAAAACTGACCTCCACAATTTGAGCAATATTCCAAAAGCATATTTCCTTAATTTGCGTTTGACATTTACAAATCTATGACACCAAAATACAGCAAAAAAATTCAGTGTTCAAAGGACTTTTGAATCTAACCATAAAGAGGTAGTTCAAAGTTCAAAGTTCAAAGTTCAAAATCTAAAAATTCTGTTCACATATCAACACGAAACTGCCGATCTCCAAATAAATTGTTGTTATACGTCTTCACAAAACCTCAAATCAAGAGCTAATTCAGGGCGTTTAGGAGTGATAACTAAGAGCTTTGTATCAAGTAAGGATTAAATGAGAGAAATTAACCTCCTCAGAATCCATAGAAAATCAACCATAGCATTGAAGCTTCCACAACTCGAGGCAAAAGAATTTCAGCAAAGATGCAGAACGAGCAACATAAAAGACTGAAGCTAGGTCTGTCGTTAAATTGAACTGGACCGGGTGACTCAAATCCTGTGAGCAATCTCTCGATAAAACACCTTAGAAAACAGATTCAACTAATTAAAAGTTTTGTGCACAAAATAGCACACGAATTGAATCTCAGCCACAGGACACCAGACTCAAAGAGACACGACCTCTGAGAGCCAAAGAAAGAAGCCCTCGATACCAGCATAATTGAGTGTGTACGTAAGGCCATTGCAACCGCGCACTTTGACGCCGAGGCGCAAATACTCCTTCTGCCTGCGATCCAGCAGCTTCCGAATCTGGTTCCCCGCGGCCTCCGTGAGCGACAGCGCTTGGCGTCGCGCCGCAGACGATGAGTTCGCACCCGCCTTCACAGCTGCCGCTGCTACCGCGTACATTGCTCCTGATCCCTTGCCTTTTCCTCTCCTCTTTTCTCTACAATCTCCTCGCCACCATCCTTCACAGGGGATGCACCCCCACTCTTCGTCCAACCCCGAGCGTGTTCTGCCAAACGAACAGTAACTTACTTGAGAGAGCTTCAACCTCGACGACGGGAGAAAAAGCTTCAATCTCGAAACCTAATTAAGAAACGAAATTGAGGGTAGTGTTGCTCCAACGAAATTGGGTCGCCGATGGTGGCTAAAGAGCAGACGAAGAGTGAAGAAGAGCAGGACTGCGCTCGATGCTCTTCTCTTCTGCTCTGCTCTGGGCTGGACGATGGAGTTGTCGAACCTTCCTGTCGATACCCGGGAATACCTGGGTGGCGGAGTTGAAACCCGGAACACATGAGCGGGTATCAGCTGTGGTGGACGAGTTGGAGAATGGGACACGTTGCTCGTGGGTTGAGGGGCTTGTGGGTTCCACGTGGGCGTAAATCGTGAATTTATATGTTGTGTACTTGTGTGAGAATGAATGTGAGAGCATCTGAATATTGAACCGTATTGCTCACACGACCTCGTTATTGTCACATTCTCCGGTGCCGCACCCTCAATAGCTTCTTTCATAACTTGTTATGTGACCTCTATCATCTCAAACTTTTTGTGTAGGGTAAGCCCCTTATGTAAGGGGCTTATCCAGAGTAAACGTTGGGGCTTACCGGGTGTAAATGTCGGCTCACAAAAATTTGTAAAGTCTTGTCATGTGTGTTTTTCTTTAGCCGCCACAAGTGAGTAACACAATCGGCCACTTTGCAATGTTTGGAGTCGTGTTATGATGCGCAACGCAACTCCAAGTTTAGTGGTATAAGGCCAACTCAAAACGTCAAGGATATTTGCTAGCCAACATTTACATGAGACTTTGCTTTAAAGGCTAGGCTCTATGCTTGATTGTGGTCTTTGTGTTTTGTTGAATTGCCTTCTCTCTATTAAATGATTAAATAGAACAAATGAGTCCTCTCTTTAAATGTTGTTTTGTCAGTGGTGAATGCAACTTGTAAATAGATTCTTCTCAAGGAAAATCAATCAAATAATCTCAAAATAATCTCTATTGTCATCTAAATATTTTAGTTCATTAGTATCACCAAATTAAAATAGCTAATATACAATAGAAAAAAATCAAGCACTATGCACTAAATTTGAAATTATCAACTATGTAAACAAAAGTCATACCTTTAGAAACTCCCATCAAGTGCATCAAGCGTGAGATATGCTTTCTTAAATTGCAACTTCCAACACAATAGTGAGTTTCAAAATTTGAGTAGTTTGATCTTTAATGTTTGTCTTCACTTTATGCAAAAGTATTATTTTTGAAGGAGAAATTTCATTTCCCAAATTAGCATGAATGTTAGTATATCAAAGTCAAGAAACAAAATTAAAAAACAATACATTGCAATAATGGCAAAAGTAATATTACATAAAATACAATGTGCAATGAGTATTTTATCTTCAAATTATACAAGAAGGGCCCTTGAAAGATCTTCATGAAAATAAAATTACAATGTTTCAATGTTATTATGACCTATAGACTAAAATCAAATGAGTTAAAATACGTAAACAAATCATACCAGATAACATAGAATGAATTGAGCAACTATACAAACACACCTCCTTAATGCAACAAAAAAACATTTACATTAGATGGAGAACTCAAAAGCAATTCCAAAAACCTACATGTGTTTTCATTGCAGGTTTCCAAATGAAAAACAACCTTAGCTTGCAATTTTCTTCATTTTCACATCCAAATCTCTTCAAAAACAAAATAATGCAGTGGAACAAAAAAATATAGTAAGAGCTAATTGCACATCTAGCATTCTTTTAGCACTAAAACCCTTGCTTCACTATCGTCTACAATCTAATTTAGCAAGTCTAAGAGCTTCTTCCTTGTCACCAACAAAACCAATGTTATAACATACAATACCAAAAACATTCACTGATTCCAAAAAACTCAACAACTAAAACATCTAAGCATTTCAATACTTCCGCAATAAAAGAGCAAAATGACAACATTACTTCGAAGGAAATTGTTTAACACGTTGTAAGCTTACACCCTTCTCATCATGATTGTGAAATTGGACCAACCCTAACTAGCCTGCCTGTTTGGTGCAAATCTAAACAACCAAGGATTCCTTTTGGGACAGCAAAGGCTGCAGAGGCCACATGTTAAAAAAGAATATAAAAAAGATGAGGTAGATGAACTAAGTGAAGCACAAACACAAGGATGAATATATGCCGTTAGATGGTCCTAGCCATCGAGCTCTCAATGAAAGCACTCCCAGATCCTGACTGCGGCCTTGTCATTCAAGGCTTGTATTTCTGCCGCCACTGTAATTATGATACGCCCAATCGTCTCACCGACCGGGGCCACTCCTCGTAGGAGCAGATATCGAAACACTCTCGACCAAATTTCACCCTTCACGATTGATCTCGGCTGCCTTCCCAGCTTTCCCCTTGATGCAACAAAAGACTTGATTAATTATTTGTAGAAAAATTTCCTGTTGTATGTACAATTCAACAATCACGGAAATGATTGACTAAAGAGGCTGAGCTAGCTGCAACTCTGCAAGAGGCTTGCTTGCAAAAACATCTGTTGCAATTCAGATTGATTGTTGCAATTCAGATTGATTCAGAGATTGCGCGAATCTGGACCCTAGCCTGCATGAGGTTTTGGGGAAGCATTAACTCACTTGCAGATTTCGCAAGCAATAGCTCCCTTGTGGACACAGACTCTTGGGAACCATTTCCGAATGCAGGATTCATGTGCCCAGCTGCTCTCCCCCAAACAATTGCAGCCCAACTGCAGAACGGGATCGTTGGCAGATAGTTGCTTTTCGAAACACATCCTGCACCCATTCATCAATCACCACGGCAGTTTCAGGCAGTTTCAATTCCAGATATCAACAATGCGCAAGCCTCATGAGCACATGACATCGCTTGTTCTAGAAACCCCACATTCGAGCTTTTCCGAAAGGTGCCAGACCGAACTAAAAGATTATATAGTAATTTGCCTAAAAACTAAAGATTGTATAGTAACTTGCCTTGAAAACGCCCGGTTCTAAAAGCCCGATCTATCGTCGTATCTTTTAACACTAGGAAAGCTAAAGAAGTTGGCTATTTTCAAGGCGTAGTGTAAGAGGTTGGCACTTCTCAAGGTGCCCATGTTAAACTACCAACCCTAGGCAAAGAGCTGTAAGCACTGCACTTAAATGTAGAACTTTTGGCGTCTTGAAAAGGGGTCTAGTTTATGTACATGACCACGACATTTCTTTTCTACAAACATATGGCACCCAGTAATTCAAATGTTCGATTCTAATGCGTGAAGTGTTGCCGACCCTTCTAAAGAACATTGCAGTGACAGAATCATGGCAGGGCTGCCCAGGTTTGCATCAGCAGTTCATACTAAAGCGAGAGAGCTGTGCAAGTGTGCAGAGAGCAGAGAAAAGTAGAGCTAATTCTAGAGCTAATTCTGCAATGACTTGCCTTGCAACTGGGAAAGCCACACGAGAAAAGTCGTCTCTGAAGGCCCTGAACAGTTGAATACTCGTATTAAGGAAGAAGGCTCCATACCTGCACTCTCGGACTGCAGTTACTGATGAATCATCGTCAGCGAGTGAACTTTCTTTGGGAGGGTAACGTTGCTCTTCCGGCTCGTCTCTACCCACCCATGGAGTCATTGGAATTGAAACGCAGTAGTAGGTACTTTTGCTTGATACAAACCGAGTCGAACTGAAATCGAAGAAGTTTTGTTGGGTGCCAGAAGTCACTCCAAAAGCAGTCTCTCTCCTTCCCCCCTTCCCTCGTCTGAGAGTCTGAGTAATTACTGACAAGGCAAATGCCGACTCTGGATGGCGGCTAGAGTTATAAAAACAATTACTCTCCCAAGTTCCACCTGTGAAGTGTGAAGGCTTGCTAGCCTCAACCCAGTCGGAAAGCACAAACTTTTCGTTCTCTCTATCCCTTTCACATGTTTGCTTTTCCCACATACTCGCAAGGAATCAGCAATCAACAGTATTAAACTCTTGCCAGGCACAGGCACCGAAGCATTGGAATGTGGAGCTTACGCACAGGAAAAAACACGAAGAATACACTAGTATGTAACCACCAGTGCTGTCGAAACAGTCATACAGCCGAACCTCCTACCAAGACAAGTCAAACAACCAAGCCTCCTACCTAGACAAGCCACATAACCAAACCTACTACCAAGGCAAGAGACGATGATCAGGCAACCAACCCTAGCAAGTACGAAGATTACTAGTTTACTTGGAAAGGAACTACAGTTGACACTTCCGTGAGTCTCTAAACACTTGGACTCATCTTCTAATTTAAAGTTTCATCAAGATTCATTCTGAAGAGAAGCTCAAAGAACTAATTGAACGCCATATTCGTTCCCAATTTTGGGAATAAATTAGGTTTAAGGTGATCACCTTAAATCAAGCTTTAGGTTTAAGCAGCATTTTTTTTGGTACACATGCCCTCACCTTAAAGGAGGAATTTGTAAGAGACAAAATTTCAGTGGCTTGTACCAAATCTAATATTTTTTATTCTGGCATTTAACGCCAGAAAGAAAAACATTGGATTTAAGGTGAAGTATGACTTGGGAATCTAGTTTTCCCAATTTAATGAATATGGCATTATTGAGTATATTAATTCCCCATAAAAGTTTTAGATTTTGGATTTTGAATTACATCCAATTTGGTAGATTCTCTATTGCAAATTTGCAATCATTAGTATCTATAAGTAAAGCTTAGAAGTCTAAATCCTCTACAACAAAAATAGTTGCGGTTTCAAAACAAGATTAATTGTTGTGGATTTGTGATTGTAAAACACTTGAAATCATGGTTGTCACATTGGATTGCCCATCTGTTTGCTTGCCCGTACTCTTGAAGTGCCCAATTGAGCTCATGTTTGTCTAATATAGTCAATTCAATTGATTTAAAAAAATGACAAATAACGACAAAAATAAATAAATTTGTACATGTTGGTGACCCTCATTCTTGCCAACATGAAGTCAAATTGTGGATTTAAAGCCATATCATGCACAATACAAAATTTATTAAATTGGAAAAACTCTTTCTCAAAATATATTTTGGGAACACTAAATTTTGTATTTGTGAGAATAGTTGGTGATTGGAAGTGCGTTTTTTGATAATTTTGGTAACTAAGGTATTTCATCAGTAATGTGAGGTTTTGAAAAATGATCATAACATTAGGGGGCTTCAAACATCAAGTTTTTCAGATGATTCACATTGCAAATTCACCTTGGTGAATTCACTAGCTTTCACTCTTAAGGGGATTCACGTTAAGAGTGAACACCAAAAATTCACCTTTGTGTTGCTCTTGGTGCGGCTCATCAAACCCCTGACTTGTGCACAAAAACCCTACTTCAGGTTGACCACAAACTCACTAGTGTCTCAGAGAGTGAACAAAAATAATTCATTAGTGAGTTGGGACCTTCTGCGGTGAAAAACTTGTACACTTGATTTTATGTTGGAAGCCCTCTATTCATTCTAAAAAACTTTCAAAAATGAAAATTTCAAAAGTCCCAATATGTAAGCTATTTCCAAATTTAATGAATAACCGTGCTTCTAAAAAAGAAAAAATAATAATTTTATTTTTCTTATTTTAGGTCAAAAATCCTAAAAAACAAAAGCAGGTGAACACATCCATCCGTGCTATCTTTTTGTGCTCCCGCTTATGCTATTTGATAGCCAAAACTTGCCCAAAAACACCATGTTTGTTAAATTGGGAAAAACAAAGGTACCGTTTTGTACTCCACTTTAAACCCAAAAAGTTACCCCCTAAATCCTTGGGGCATTTATTTTGTCAAAAGACACCCAAAACTGCAATTTCTATTGCAATGAGTAAAAAAGTTTGAAAATTGGTCTTTTTGTATATCTAACCATAGGATGTTGTACTAGACTTGTATAAGAATGTGCACACAAAAATCCATAAACTCTGACCGCACAAATTGCAAGGTATTTTCAATTGAATTGTAAAAAACAAGCTTCTTTGCACCTTGCATGACTAGATTATTTGATTTTGAGTTTTTTTAACTTAAAATTTTAGCAGTGCAGAGTTCTGAGGTTTATTTTTTTATGGTGGGAAATTGAGTTAAGAATCTTTAGAAAAAACTAAAACCAAAAATACCTAATTTTCATTCTTAAAAAAATCACTAGGTGGATGAAGGTCTAGGATTGAACAAAAACTTAAATTGTTAATAACCCTGCAATGGAATTGAAACTCAATAATCCCAATGGTGAGATTGTTCTAAAAAGCAAACTTCACCCTCCTCAACAATTTTTTTTGAAAGTATGTTAAACTTGCATTCAAAAATGAAGTTTATAAGTCATTTTTTCAAGAAGATGCTTGAATTGCCCAAAAAACAAGATTGTCCATAACTTTCTCATAACTAGTCCAAATGAAATGAATCAAAGCTTCAAATGTATACAAAACTACAACCTATGAGTAGAAAAAAATTTAAAAACAAGTTCAAATTTTTGTAATTTTTTTTTGCTGCCCAATCTCCATAAATTTTTGCTAATCTAGGCATAACTTTTGCTTTTGGGCATGGATTGGAATAAAAATTATATTCCCCAAAAGCTAATGTGATTTCCTATCTTCAAAAAAAGTTTCAATAAATCAAAACAAAAATTGAGGTTGTAGGTACCTGCCCAAAGTCTTATTTGTCCCCCGAGGGACACTTAGGGATTTAGGGGGCACGTGTACCAAAAAAATGCTACGAGCTCGGTTTGAGGTGATCACCTCAAACCTTTAGAAGTCCCAAAATGTACTCTTTTTCCCAATTTAACAAATATGGTGTTCAAAGTAACAACCGTGATTTGAAAGTGATTTTTTTTGATAACTCATGTAAGGTATTTCTTCATTGATGTAAGGTCTGAAAGTAATCATCATAATTTTCATTCTAAATCACCCAAAAGATCTTTAAAATGAAAAATTCAAAAGTCCCAATTTGTAAGCTTTTTCCCAATTTAATGAATAATGCATTCTAAAGTGTAAAATTGCAAAAATTACTAGGCCACATTTATTTAAATTTGAACTGTTTATGTAATTATGAACTTTTGTGTTCCTATACATTTAGAAGTCTAAGTATCCATGTTTTGCATGTATCTCCTAATTTAGATTATCTGTATCTCTTGAAGTTTTGCAAATATTTTCTTACCGTTGGCAAACGTTTTTCCAAAGTTTTCCAAGTCATGGTAGTTTTTAGATTACTGTACTACTTATGGAGTTATGGACGCAGAAGAAGTTTAATGAGGCATAATTGGTTCGATAATCTATCTGACAGGCAAATAACCATAACATCACAATCATGAAAAAATACCAGTTATTTGAAAATTATGCCACCATATTCTGAAACCTTACGTGTAGCATTGCACTTGATCTGATTCGTGTGAAAAAGGTTGGATTTACCATTAGCTTGCCAGACTCTACGACTTTACAACTCTACGAGGTCCTCCTGTTACTTGATATTCTGGGAATTCCGAAACCGAATCCAGACGGAGTGTAGCATGTCATGTACTGCAATTCGAAAGCGGCAAACTAAGCTGGTTGGAACCTCCCAAAGGCCAAAACAGCAAAAACCTACTTACTGATGCATAAACTATAAAATGAAATGTAAGTGAGGCATGATCGTCGAAGCTGTTAGCAACGACTGCCATGGTGAGAGCTTATTTCCGAGTGTCGCTTCTCCAACTATCAAAGCTTTACAAACAAGGATCGCTAAATACGAATTCAAATCTGGGGCTCCAATACACCGCAGGGAAATCGCATGCAGGAAATAAGATTTTGGAAAACTTCCCTGCAAAGTCAGGGATTACAAACTCTTCATCTATTTCATTCACTTCTGCAAACTCTGCTCATCCAATTTCCTGCCGAGGTTTACGTAAGCCAACACCAGATTCATCGAACATCCGGGGAAAAGGTAAAAGCAGGGGGAAATGGTAAAAGCAGGGGGAAAATGTAAAAGCAGGGGGAAAAGGTAAAAGCAGGGGAAAAAAAGTAAAAGCGTCTTCTTTGCGCTGCTAGAAGGCCCATTTTGTCCCGTGATGCTGTGTTATATAAGAGAGCTTTGTCCTACACCAATACCACGTTGTTCCTCATCTCTCTCGCAAGAGTTCCCTTCTAACAAAGGAGTCCCTGTCTGTGTCCTCGCCTTCGGAGGTGTCCATGCAATTATATGCTGGCCAGGAAGCCACAATTGCAACGAAACTAGCGGCACAAGTCCAGAAATCTTTAGGACCTGATGGCCGTAACGACGAAGACAGACTTGATCACAGATCGCTAGGGACAGAAGTCGAATGGAACTGTTGAATACTCTCAAATGACGTGACCAACTTTGTACCAAGTGCAAACGCCATGGAGAACTTTTCCGGCAGTTGGAATGATGTGTCACTCCATTCGGCTTAGGCCACATTTTCCTATTCAAATGGCAGATTCTCTCGCAGATTCTACTTTTGGTTAGTCCTGAGAAGGACCGACCTAGAGGACGCGCCCGGAGCTTGCCAGGGCACCTCCAATTTCACAGCGCAGGATTCCTCAAGCACAAGAACCCCACACCTACAGACAGTTGGCCACCACTCTACCGAGGCTTGGCTACTACCGAGGTTTCGACCCGAGAGGCTGTTGTATAAGGCTAGCGCCATGATGTCGGGTTATTCTCCACAACTTCTGGTGCTTTTAGGCTTGGGGTCTTCTCAGCAAGCAAGGAGTTGTTACCGTGAATACGAGCTACTAACGTGCAAGTAGAGCTTGAATCTGCTAGAGCCAAAGGAGGGGAGCATTAGACCAGGAAGAGACGGTGAAGATGTGAGTACGTCCTGGAGCCCAATCACAGCGTTTCAGGAAGACGAGAGATCGAGAAAATCGATTCATCAGAGGCAAGCGACTCATTGATGGGGCAGTCTTACAAGGAGGAGTACGTGTTTGTCCGGAGGGGCTTGAAGCCGCGAGATCCGAGAGAGATAACCATTAACTGTCCCGACAAAGTGGGACTTGCTTTTGATCTAGTCCGGATTGTGCATGAATTCGGTCTCTATGTGACGAAAGGAGGTACGTTGGTTAAATTCTGGTATTATCAATTATGTTGTTGATCTGGGCAGCACGAACTGGAGCAACAACATCATAGTGGTTAGTCATAGTGGTTAGATTGATTCCTGAGAGAATATGATACATTTTATTGCTGTGTGACTGCGCAGATATATCCACAGACGGTCGCTGGTGTTTTGTAGTGCTTTCAGTGACACCTTTCGACGGGTCTACTCCTTCCTTAGTGCGTTGGAAATTGCTGAAACAGCGTTTGGAAGACATCTGCCCAAATGCCTTGGCACCCTGCTGGCTACCTCTTGCTGCTCCTCCTGTGCCCGAGTTTGAGAGGATTCTGGTGATGCAAGTCTGCTTGCCTGATCGGACAGGCCTGCTCTGTGGTAATTATTTCTTGTAATATGCCTTAAGTATTTGATTTTCATTTCCTCCTTTATTTCAAACTCTTTGCCCCTTTGTTGCTGATGACAGTGACCAGGATGTGTGTCACTCAAACCTAGAAGTGGTACTCTTACGCTGGTCGGAGTATTGACATGTTGCTGTGCAATCTTTGGTTCAATGATCTCAAAAGTAACAGTCCTTTGATTATTTGGTTATACCGGTGAACCTTTGGAGAGTGAATTTTATTTAGAAACTTGTGACGCTGAGTTGCAGAAACAAATAGCGTTTATTACTTGCCACAAGGCCTTCCGCTGTGTAGCAAAAACACTACCAGCTGCAGAATCCTGGAACCGGATAGAATTGGATACATTTAGGTGTTAAGGCGCACATTTGGAAAAGCGCCAATGTTGTGAGCATGTGCTTAGCCACATTTGTACTAATCCCATACTCGTGTTTGGTGTCCAGGTGTTGTACAGAAACTGTGTTATATGGAGCTGACCATCCACAAAGTCAAAGTATCGACCACCCTAGACGGCAAAGCCGTGGATTTGTTTTTTGTCACAGACAACAGGTACGATCAGTTGCCCCTACTCATAAATCATAATGTGGGATCCCCTGGGTATTTCAGTGGTGTCAGATGGGCTTCGTTAGTTCTTATGATTGTAAAGTTACTTACTGTTTTCACCTCAGGTCTACCCTGGCCCAGCAGTGCTCTATGTCGCTAATTTCCCTAGTGTGGTGGAGATCCAAGGGGCACCCACAAGCATAAATCAGTAGCAGTCACAACTTATACAGCGATCGTCACATTTAATAAAATTAAGGATTAGAGCATAGCCAGCAGCAGAGCTGACGATTTGTGTAATGGTATGGCTCCAGGACCAAGCAGCGATGGTCGGAGACGAGGCGAGAGGAAGTGATGACGAAACTGGAGAAACATTTGGGGGAGGCACACTCAGTGTGCGAGATTATTCCAACTGATCCTGCCTATGAGAGCTCCACTTGCTTCCCCCTGCCTGCCTCAGTGACCGATGAAATGTTTTGTGACGAGCCCGCCACTAGCCAACCAAATGCTTCCATCAATGGAGAAGCAGTGAACGACGGAGTAGTTGTGAAAGTCGAGAACCAAGCAGTAGGTGTCCACACCGAGCTGTTCATTTCGTGCAAGAGCAGGAGCGGCTTGCTCTATGACTGCCTTCGTACTCTGAATGATCGGAACTTGAAGGTTAGTATCGAAACACCAGAAGAAACTGTTGATGTCTAGCTCCAGTGTAAGCTGCTGCTGGCCCTCAAGAAGGCACTTCACTTCTCATCTTGTGTATTCTGGCTGGCATGCTGGAGATAATAAATAATGCCTTTCCGTGACGTGTGTGGAGGTGGCACATGGGCGCATTCCCGACGTGGGGGTTGGGTTGCAGAGCGGAAACTCGGAGCTGTTTTTGTTGGTGGTGGATGGACGCGGTCGGAAGATAAGTGACGCTCAAGAGCTGAAGCTTCTCGTACAATGCATGGAAGAGGCAGTGAGGAATCCTGTCCTGATTAAGGTGGTGACGAGAGGGCGTGATACCGAGGTGCTTGTTGCCACTCCTCTTGAGAAGGACGGGAGAGGTCGGCCCCGCGTCTTACTCAACGTCACTCATGTCCTCGACGACTTGGACATCAGCGTTTTGAAGGTACTTACTGCGCCTTCCCATTTGCAACCGAACATTTTGTGCTTCCACTTTGCCCTCCTTTATCGACGTATCTAAACAGAGTAGTTTTAGGCGGCAGAGCATGCTTCTTATCAGAGTAGAGAATAGATTGCCTGGAGTAGGGACTAACAAACTCCACTCTGCATTGCATTGCATTTCAGACTGATATTGGGAGGCACGAACAGAATGATGAGGGCGGCTGGGAGATTTACCGGTTCCTGGTTGCTGACGACGGATGTGAGCCTCCTTTGACGAGCTGCTGCACGCACAATCGGATCGTGGACCGACTTCGACAGGTGCTGTCGGGCGCCATGCAACCTTACATTCGTCGTCCACGTACAACAAGGCTACAACAGCAGGCTGAATGGAATGGAAACAGTACAGGACATTGACCAGTACCCAAACACAAGCTGAACCACTTCACACGTTTTGTCGGAAGAGTTGAGGTCTCAGTTGTTCAAAAAATATATATATATAGAGAAACAAAAAAATGATACAAGGAGTGCAGTATGCACATTAGTGAGAGAAACTGCAACGTACTTAACCCGTGAAGTTCTTTGACCATGTTTCACCGAAAAAACATGTGGAATGATTTATTTTGAACGCGAAGGTTGAATAAAATTTGTGAAACAAAGTCGTTGTAGAATTAACGAGAGCATTTCCTTATGCTATAGTTGAAAGATGAAAGGTATTGGTTGCATGGAATGTGAGATTTTGGGGTTTGATGTGAGAAATAGTTATTTTGGGTCTTTCAAATGCTGAGCAGCTCTTGTGTTGGGACTTGCCCGAGGCTTTTGCATCACTTAGTTTCCCATTTTGTATTGAGCTCTTTTAGATTGATCTTTAGAGCTGGCCATATGTCAAAAAAACTTCATAACTTTTTAAATTGAGAAATATATACTAAAAATTTGGAATCTGAAACTAGCTTCAAGAAAAGATTCATACAAAGTCTTTTTTTTCAACAATTTTTGGCTTTCTTGTATAGTTTTCTTTTGAAAATGTGAAATATAGAAATTTAGGAGGTAGGGAAAATAATAATAATAATAATAATAATAATATATACTTTGACAAGTTTGTTTGACACAAGGCGACATCCACCTAAAGTGAAGTAAAGGGCAATATAAGTAAAATTAGTTGCTTTCATGGATTGAAGTTGGGTCAAGGTTTGACAAGAATATAGCTTTGCCTCTCAATCTTTGAGCAAAATCTCACAATTTCAGCTTTAGTGTAGCTAGTTGTGCCTGTCTTGCCCTTTGAGCAAGCAAAGTTACATATTCCATTGTAACTATTTTTTTCTACAATGTAAAATGGTTTGAAAATCATGGCATTGGAAAGATTTTCCTTGAACAATCATCTTCTAAATGGTTTGTGGAAATATGTTCTTTATTCTATAAGTACTAGCAAGACCAAAATTGCTATCAATGTTACCATTTACCAAAATAAAACTTTAGGAGTTACCTAAGCGAGGAGGCATAGGCACTGTCTAAGCCTAAGTTTTATTATGATCCTAGATTCCTAGTTTGCTGAAATTGGTTTGTGGACTGTCGACTTAAGTAGACCATTTGTAAGATATTTTATATTATATGAGAATGATGTTTTACAGCTTCAAGGGCATTTTGTTGTATAAATATAGCCAATTTATCCCTTTAACCCGAAAGGACCCTAAGGACATTGACTAATTTTGGAAGCTAAATAAAACCTTACCAAATTATTATTTTTAGTAGTTTATATTTTTGATAAAATCTCTTTGAAGTTTAGTTTTAGCTTCAACAATCTGATTTTGCAAATAATTGATTATGATATTTCTATTCAAGATTTTGTGCACATGTGTTTATTGCAATCTTGACTTTATGTAATGTTGAGGGCTTTTGGGAATGAGCCTCAAATACCCTAAATCCTTGAGAAAAAATCACATTAGAAATTCATTTTAAAAAATTGTAAAGTAGATTTTGAGAAGTCATAAATTAATTGGGGTTTTGTATGTTAGGCCCTTTGACCTTGTGTTTTTTGGTGACCAACTTTTTTAATTTGACATGTGAAAAGAAGATTGAAAGACTTCAAATCATTTTTACAATTTTAACACCCTCGTGATCAAACATTATAATCTTTCAATCCATAAGAGATATTGTTATGTTTTCTTTTCTAATGTGATCTCTAACATGTCTAGTTTGATTTTATATGGTTACAATTCAAAAAGAACTGATGCAACTTATCAAATTGTTGTCTTTTTGTTCAAATTAGAGCAAATTTCAAGAAGCTCAAGAAATCTAGGTTGTTTTGGGGTTAAGGACCACGCAACCATATTTTGGTCACATGGAGTGGTTTTTGGCTTATAGATTGAAATCACTCAATAATTTGGAATTTGGTCTTGAATAATACATATGATTACAAGATTTTTGCATCCATCTAAAAAATAACAATGGAATTGCGTATGTGAGTTGACAAATGATGGTGTTTATGCATCATGGCTTCAAAATATGTACCATTTTTGGTCAAAGATGGATAAAAGCAACAACACCATACATCAATTATGCAAGAAGAATGTTAATTCACAATCCTAAAAATTTTCAAATTGCGTAAGAAATTTGCTTTTCTGATGCAGTATAATTGTAGTATTTGAAAATCTATTGAAATGGTGTTGTCATTTCATCTTTAAAAAGTTTCATCCTACATTCAAAGCCAATTCTTGATTGTTTTCACCAATTGGATTTTCCATAACATTTATCAACTTTTTTGTAGAATTGTTTTAGGGGAGCAAAAAATGGGATTTTTGACCCTTTTTGTCCACTTAGCTACATCTTGTTATTGCTATTTTTGTTTATTTTGTGTGAAACTAATCTTGTTGGAAAGGTGGGAAACCTTGCTTTCTAGAAATGAAAGGCTCTTTTCAATCAAAGCTTACATGAACAATTGAAACCACACAAGCATAAAACACTAAAGATTTTCCTGCATATAGCTCACTCAATCATTATAATATTTCACCTCCACTAGTAGATCTAGCTGAAATTTTGATACATTACAACAAAGTGTCTTTTACATTGGTATGGCTGGATTATTCAAATTGAGTCCATATTTGATTCAATTGCACATCTAAGCTTACAGCCCTGTTTTTAGTGGATTTCGTGAAAAAGGGTGTGGTCCTTAAAGGGTTAAAGAAATAGATGTGAATAACTAAGTACATCCAATTACACAAATTCTTTTCTTCCAAGGGCACTACATTTAATTACGCCACACACGTCCTTCATTGTTGCTTTGGTACACTCAAACAAAAAGTTCTTTGCTCGAAGCAGATGAGGATCCTCGCACAATAACCCATTCCAAAATGTGGAAGTGGAGTTCTTCCTTGGCAATTTGGGCAAGACACTTGGTGGAATAAACGCTACATTATTGAAAGCTTAAAGAATAGGTAGGATATCTGTACAAAGAATTGAAGGTCGCCACCGATACACATGAAATAGGTAAATAGCGATCTGAGTACTACTTGTTTTCTGTTCAGCCGCACCACGTGCACATAATGCTACAGCATGTGCGTGGAATTCAGATGAAAAGATCATACCCCAACCCTGTTCAAGAACCTGAAGATATGTGCCTGGGCGCAGTTCACACGTTTTTGATTGAGCACAACGACAGAGGATTGCTACTGAGTTGACCAAACTCTACCTGTTAAGAGTCACCTTATCCTATCTCTGTACAATCACCTTCAGCTGCAGTAGTCGTTATGTCGCCAGGAAAGCAAGTAGACTAAACACACGTCGAAAGACGTTAATAACGCAGCGCTTACATTCCAACCACCCGCTTCAATTATAGTGATCATTCGACTCTCGGCGGGCCTTGCAGTGGAAGTAGAGACTGTTAGCCTTTCATGCAGCTTGTCAAAGCTGCCAGGCTCGTAAAAACGAACTGCCATTTTACGATGCGTTCAGTCGGAGGTGCATGATTCAGAAACAGCTACATTGCTGATCCGCCCGAGGGCAAAAGGACGTCCCTCACGTTCGCATCTTCCTTCTTGTGTCAACTAACACTAAAAAGCCGCAATCCAAGTTAGCACTACCTTTGGCTGGCGTACTCTTGCATAGCGATCAGATCTCAATTCTGAGAAAAAGAATGTACAGACTCAAAGCGTCAAGGATACGGAACGGAGACATGGCAATTTTCCATGCTCAGTAGGCTCCCCTCCGCGTAATCCAATATTCACAAACCTTTAGGTCCTCATGCCTCAGCCTGGCGGGCGTGAGCAGCGGCAGTGCACTGATGCTGGTGGGCAGTCAGGGCATCCGCGTATCGACGAAGGCGATGCCTGTCAATATCAGACAGTAGAAGAGGAGGCTGAATTGGTAATGCTGCAGCCTCGACCACAAGAAAGTAGAGGAGTGCAGCAGCCTTCTCGTAAGCAGAGGCTGCGTTTGTCATACTCCCCATGAACTCATCCACCTGAGACAAAAAAACGAGCCCACCACAACACAAGTTCACGTCCATGCCAATACAGTTATGCTGCACGAAATCGATAATCAAGCATGAGGACTAGCACGCTGTGCAGTTACAGAGAACTTCTAAAATATGATAAACAAAAAAGTTCCTAAATGAGCAGAAATACAATCGTCTGGAATGAAGTCAACAAACAGTGAGACAATCTCATGCAAACAAGACAATCTGAAGTTGAGACGCATGTTTACGTACCGCAGCAGCCTTGCCGAGGGCAAGTGCTGTTTGAAAGATAAGCTCCATGGCATCCGGCATCTCTGCAGACGCGGCATCCCATTGATCAACTCCAATAGTTTTGAAGGCAATCACAACGTTGAATTATTCTTGCGAAACAACACTGGTCTTTCACAACAGCTCCCACTCTACACCCACACTAATCCACTGAGGATAACCCTCAGCTTTGCAATGTTCCTAAGAATGGGCCAAATGAAATTTGCTTATATATCAGAAACCCAAAAAGATCAAGAGCAGCATCACATACCATCACCAATATTGATATGCACTGTCAAGGATTCAGCCCGTTCAACAGCCAACGCGAACTCCTGTTCCATCAGGGAACATGTATTTGCAACAGATCTTTCCTGGCTTTCGACATTCTCTGCACTGCTCCTCTCTTTACTGTTGCCAACAGCGTTTTCGGAATCACCAACAATTTCTGCCCAAGTTTGACAGACTCGAAGTGCCTCCTTCCAGATTGCTAGACACACGAGTTGAATTGAAAATGACTCAAGCCCCAGCCCAGCATTCATCTGCGGATAACAGCAACCAAATGTAAGGTCCTGGTAGCCTCCAAGTACGTGTAATAAAGTCTGTAAAGGCGACAAGCTCGACAACAAACAACTGCAGATGGTACAGAAAAAGTGGATAATTGAGACGATGCCAACGATTGAAACCACAACTCAACACTGCTGAGGAGGAATCACTAATGGATTGATAGAAAAATAAGGCAAAAAAACAAAAAAGATAAACCTCGGAAGGCACAAACAAGCATTTAGAAATTAATTCTTGAAAAACCACGTTAACATGCCTTCTCAAGAGGCCCTCTCAAATGTCAGAAAATTTAGATTAATTTTATCCAGCCATATAGAATTATCGCTACAGAAGGACCAACCTTCTCTGTGGCGAGGTCTGTGATGAGCCGCGCGCATCTCTGTAGGGATGAAAGTCGTGTAGGTGGATGTTGCGAAGGGCCTTCAATCTCTGATGAGCTTTGCGATGGACCTGAACTAGCACCGCTACCAACTCCTCCAGAATTCGTTATGCCCACATTCACATGGTTCGCTTTACTGGGGAACTTATTGGTTCCTTTTCCTGCGTACTGGATGCCACCCAAATCTGAAGCGCTCATCGACATCCCAAGATTCTCCGTTGAAGTTACTGGTGCGGTCACGAGAACATACTCACGTTCAATCGTGTCGATGGAATCTCCCAAAGCACCTGCAAACACAAGCAAAACGAGTGTGCTAAGACAGATGATGAAAGGTCCATGTATCCAGTTCAAAATACAAAAATGCATAAGACGGAATTCATCGTGGCACAATTGGATACTACGAGCTCAGAGAGCTGAGGGAATCGAGCAGACTATCGACATTATTGTACTTCCCAGGGAACAAAAGAAAGGTTCATAAAAAGACCCTTTGCAAAATGCAAGGGAGAAAATAAACACCTTTCAATCTCCCATACGAAGACTTCTGATAAGCACGAGCAATCACGGGAGATGAAACTGAAACTCAATTAAAAAATACGTGAGAAATTTAGAAGAATCGTTAACTTAGTATCACAAAAAAACTTGATATACATTACAGGATGCCCGGTACTGAAACATCAAAATCCCCGGAAGCTTTCACTGTCACAAAATTGGCGATAGATTTTGCTTGTTCATGCAAACAATTAAAACAAATCATGCGCTGAGAGACCCAGAACACTGGGATGTGTGGAAAGACCTTACCGGCACCCACTATATATAAAGCCCTTGACTTCTACGATAGAATGAACAGGGGTCGATTGCTAGAACACACCATATCTAGTAGCAGATAACATAATTCCTCTGTAGACCTAAAAGTAAAAGTGAAGGTGCGGCGCCAATGGAAGTAAAAATAAAAGTAAAATGAAACTGAGCAGTGTGTCAAGTACAGCCGCATGGGAAGTTATACCTCACCTTTAGTAGAAGAGCTGGAATGATAATCAGCCTCCAAAACTGCGCTTTCTTCAGCACCTCGGTACAGGATTCTAGATCTGTCGTCAACATGATCTGCACCAGGAAAGCCCATCCGAGCTGGAGGCGAATGATCTGCATTGAATTTCCTTCCGGTAGGAGGCAGGAATGGACTGCCGGATTGCGACGGTAGGTACATAGGAGGCCCCGGGTACGACAATTTCCCATCCACAGAGCCTTGTTGCTCATCATCCAGTGGAAATTGAAAACAATTCTCTTCAGAGTTTTCGCTAGCTTCACCAGTGCCTCCAGAAATGCTCCCCCCCGCTTGAACATCCTCTGCCTTGGGTCTGAAGGCAAAAGTGATCTCTTATACTACAATATAAATGACATAATATAATCAACACTAGGACAACACGTAATTTTCTTAGAATTAGGATGAGAAAAACTAAACTTAAAAGAGTATAAAGAATACCTCATTGCTCCCATGAAAGGGTGAGCGAAAAACTCCTCAAAAGCCAATCGTTCAACTGTCCAAAAACTCACAAAGAGTCAGAGGGCATGCCTAAATAACTGCATTATCAGAAACGGTTTCGACAAAAAATTCATAGATAATTGCACTGAAAGATTTTTGACAGCTAGGAGCCTCTCTCCTTAAGCTGCACTGCAATCTAACAGCCTCCACCTGCAAGCATAACTTAGATATGTTTGCTGCTCCAAAAGACTCTACTTTGAGTGATAAATTAGACACACCTGGGTCTCTACGCAGCAATTTGCGGCACATGTCGAGACAGTCAGGATGTAATTGGGCCGCGATGTCATCTGGAAATCGAATTTCAGTCGACTTTATGATGTTTTGCAGCAACTGATATCCAGAAAGAAACATGAGCGCATGTTAAAATTAATATTACGAGATGCATCCCTTATTGATTCCCTCTCAAGTTACATAGAATATAATACATGGATGCGGAGAAAAAAGCCATCTTTTTAAACGAAACCAAAAAGGCATAGCAATGACCTGAACATGGTTATTCCCACTAAAGGGTGGTCGCCCGGTCACCAACTGGAAAAGAATGGCACCTACACTCCAAAGATCTGCCTGCAAAGACCCCACGTTTAGAACACCCATATAAATAACGAGAAACTCATCAACTTTCAGAGAATTAATATCAACCTCTAAAACTTACTGGCGCTAACCTTAGACGCAACTAACTCTAGTCACGATGTTTTACAGAGCCCTAAATGTAGCCTGAACTAACAACTTAGCAGTCAATTAAGAAAGTGCATTAAACTGACACTTGACCAAACAAACGTTATTAGAGGTTACCCCACACAGACGCATTCATAATCAAGAAGGTTACATTCAAGCGCAAACCTGGCAACACAATCTCCTGGCAAAAACCCAACAAACGGCTTGATGTGAACCCGTGAAACCCACGTTAAAAACCACCTTTGACAAATGGAGAAGGAATTTTCAGAAAAGAATTCTAACCTTTGCGTCGTATCTCTTTGACTGAAGGATCTCCGGAGCCATGTACAATGGAGAGCCACACAAGGTCTCCGCCATGCCCTGAGGCATAAGTGACCTGGCAAATCCGAAGTCGGCAATCTTCAGCACTGCATGATCATCGTTTGTAGATAACAGCAGGTTCTGAAAGGCAGTGAGAATCTAGCGTCAGAAACTATATGAACTCCATGCGATATTTAAAACCCTAAAGGATCAGAATTTCATGGTTCTACAACGACCAATTTGACTGATCATGTTGTGAGAATCATAAATTGAGGTGGGGCCAGATATTATATCACTAGAAGCAGTGACGCACACCGCATGTGTTGGTTTAAAAATTATAGTCCTTCTATGACCTATTAAAAACTGCTACAACAAATGAGCCCAATTTGGACTTCTTGGTCCCGATGGCTTTGAAATTCTGACAATAGTATAGCGAGAAAGACACTCAACGCCGGGAAATCAACGCACAGCTGAAACTAGATGACGAACCCTAAACCTTCATTCCTACACGAAAATTACAAATCCCGCCACCGTGACTGCAGAAAGTCAATTTGCCACCAACCTGAGGCTTTAGATCACGGTGAATCAAGTTATTATTCCGGAGAACCTGCAGCCCAGCTCCTGAAACAAATCCAAAAAAAACCAGGATTAAATTAGGATTCGCTTCACCTCGCAAGAGTAAAATTGGCAAAAAGCAGCACTCCTTACAACCACAATTCATACCGAGCTGCCGCATGAAATGCCGAGCCACCGCTTCAGAAACCTTGCCATAGCGCTGAATGTACCCGGCCAAATCGCCACCAGCGCAGTACTCCAACACGAGATAGATTCTATCTTGGCCCTGCAACAGCACCCCATCAATCAACATATATACAAAAGTAAAAAAATGATGTACCAAAAACCCCTGCATCCATGATTAGGGTTGCTCAAATAAATAGCAACCCTACCACGTACCTCGACGATATCGTGCAAGCGGATGATATTGGGATGATCAGTGCGCTGCAAGATAGCAATCTCGCTCCGCAAGCTCTCCTGCAACTTCTTGTTGAGCCTCCCCGTGGCAATCTCCTTGATGGCCACTTGAAACCCCGGTCGCTGCGTGTGCAGAGCCTTCCACACCACCGCAAAACTGCCCGCGCCGATCTGCTGCGTCACAATGTACTCACCGATCACGCGCTTCGCCCCACCACCTCCGCCGCTCAGGTATGCCGTATTCACGTTCCCACCGAACTGATGAAAATTCTCAGCCCCGTGTCGTCCCGCCATCGCCAAACCTCGCCCCCGCGAATCAAAAATTCAGGGAACCACAGAGAGAGAGAGAGAGAGAGAGAGAGAGAGAGAGAGAGAGAGAGGCGAGGGCTTCACGGCCACAGTTCTCTCCTGTCGAGGGTGCAAATTGAGAGGGATGCTATTCTAATTCTAACTCTAAACCCCGCACTGCTGGTCAGGAATTCCGCCCATGCAATCAATTGTCACCGTGGTGGGCACGCGGGATTGAAGAGATCGTTCAAAAGGAGTTTCAATCTCGCCTCCCCGCCCTTCGTCCCTCGCGATGTTCCGTTTCGCTGCACCGACATGCATGCTCCAAGTTTGAGAATGCGTGCCCCACGGTCTTCGATGGTGCCGTGGTCATAGATAGGTGCCCCTTTGGACACGGGCTATTCCAGTCACTGGATGAAAGTCGTGGACGGAAACGTCAGTCTCATCTCCATTCGTTTAAGGGGGGGCTCCCAATCCTGTTCCCTTTCCTCGAGCGTAGTCCTTGAGGGCAGTATCGGCACTTTTATGCTGAATATTAGAAGATAAAATCTCGGAAAACGTCGGGTTTGGAAGTTTTATTCATCTTGCTAGCTTGCCGTCCTACTTAGCAAGGCTAAATGAACAATGGTGATTTCATAAAAAAATCATATGTAAATTTGTTCCTTTTACTTTTATCCAAATTTTACTTTGGTTAAACTTTTACTCTACTCTATTTTTAAGTGGACATAGTATTAAAAATGAATATTTATTTCCCTTGTCACCCGATGTCACATGTAAGAGTTGAATGACCAAACAATCAAGTCAATGTGTGTGTTTTTTTATATATAAATAAACTAGTTTACGTACCTGTTATACCAACGGAGGCATTAAATAGAAAATGTAAAAGGTGCAACAATAAAAAAACTTAAAAGGTGCAACTTGTTAAATAAAAAAAATGTAAAAGGTGCAGTTTACATGCATGAAATGCAACTCATAGTTGCACTCAAACTGTTTACTTTTCATTCAAAATGAGATCTTGGGATTCATTTATAGATATAGATTAAAGCGTACCTATGTTCAATAATCATTACCACACCAACTATAACAAGGACAACTGAAAAATAAATTTGTTTTACTTAGAATCTTGAGAAGTGAGTTTCTTTGCCTACTGCTATGAGTTAACACTTGGGTAGAAAAAGTTTAAATCTTAGTTATGTGATAGTTCATCTGTAATGACAAATTAAATATACCCAATAAATCCCACGTGATTAGCTTAAAATGAATTTACAAAATGCTCCTAACTAACACATGCCTCTACTAAAAACAACCATCCATATTAGCTACTGTAGGGGAAATTACAAATACGGGCATGAAGATGAAATTTTTTTTTATAGATAGGGGCACAGTTTCAAAGAATTTGTAATTTTTGTTGGTTTGAACATTGCATGATTTATATACATCACATCAAATGTTAACTAACTTCAAAAAAAATTAGAGGTCTCACCAAATCAAGCCTAAATAAGGAAATTTTAATAAATGGAATGACATTTTTTAATAAACCTCTAAGTTTTTGAAAGTGAACTAACATGTAATGTGATATGTCTAAATCAACCAATGTTCCAACCAAAAAAAATCACAAAAAATTTCAAATTCTTTTGATATTGTGTCCCTCTTTATAACTATTTTGAAATTATGCCCCTATCTATAATATTTTTCATTTTCATGTTCCTACTTGTAATTTTCCCTAAATTGTAACATTTTCAACGCAAGATATAACGTTTTAAACATATCCCACTTGAACTTCTACATGCCTAAGCAGCCAGATTTTGATTGCACTTGATAATCAGAACTCATTATTAGAGGTTTTCAAAATTCAAAAAATAAAATATACACTAAATTAGTCTGAATGTTAGACTTTCCTTTACTATAAGCCCATTTGCATTATCAATCAAGCTTCCAATTTTCTAAAATAAACTTGCAAGACTGGTAGTTGCCTTGTTGTAATCAAATATTTATTAGCTCATTATTAATTTATTAACCCCTAAATGCCCAAGGCACCCAATTTGGGTGTTCAAAAAATTCCAAGAAATTTTGAAATTCTATTGAAGGCAAAGATCTAATTGTTATAAGGTTTCATTTTTTGGAAAAGTTGCATGCTAATGTTAGCTTCAGCATTTAAATTTAACTTCCTCCTTACCTTATTCCAATTGTTTTTGGTGGAAGTTAAACTGCAAGTATACATTTTATGTCATGAATAGTGTTGTAAATAGTGTCACAAAGCTTATGACAAGTTGCCAATTTGAAAAGATGGGCATCCATTTGAGAAAAAAGTGAATATTCCCTTAGGCAAGCCCTTGAACAATAAGGACCCTTTTACTGAAATTTTGTCTTCTAACAAAATCTAAAAATTCTTTTGGACTAATTTCACTTGGAATATCTTTGTTATAAAAATTAGAATGCATTCACCATTGAATTTTCTTTCCTTCATAATGATCTTTGGTCAATAATTGAAGCTAAAAAACTTCTTTGTATTAGGCAGTTGCGCTTTGATAGTTGCATTGTAGGCTCATTTGTAAAATTGCGGTCATGGATTTGGAAGGGGGGCCATTAGTTTTGAAGTAACAACAATAAACACTAAAGCATCATAAGTGGTTTTTTCCCAATTTTGTATCCAAAAGTTGCCAACTTGCATTAGAAGTTTTGGGCAGCTCCAAAAAAAGCAAAAAAGTCCATACTCATTCACATTCAATCACAAATATCTTAAAATCCACGTGGCCATTTTGGATCTTTTTTGGTAGCGCCATCAAGAAGCCTTAAAGTTCAAGATTTTGTGGTTACAAAGTTGATTGGATGTTTGATAATAATCTTACAAGGAAATTTAAAAACTCCACAACTACCTTCCAAATGAGAAAAACACCCTTGCGCATTTAGGGGTTAAGGTAGGAACACCCATAAGCGTTAGTGTCCCCGTAATCGTCACCTCTGAAATCTTGAAAAATCTGTGGAAATGAATAGTTGTAATAACAAGGATGTACAACATGTGAACATGAAACCTTAGTGTTGGTTATGGGTGCAATGGCATTTTGATCTTTAAAAATTCCCAATCTATTCTCACAATATCCAAATAATACATTCAAAAGTGCAAACTCATTATTTTTCTATTCCTAAAAGGATCTTATAATTTGCTAGCTGTTTATCAATACTCATCATGTTCAAAACCCTTAAACTGAAGCTTATGGGTGCTCCTACCTTAATAGCAATTGACTATACATGTGGGCAAAGTGGGCAAATATGTTAATCCCTAAAGGACCAACCCTCTTTTCAATTAGCACAATAGTGATTTTGGTCAAGTAACAATTTTGGTCAGGTACTTGTGATTGGAGATTTTCATATTTTACACTGAAATTTTAACAAAATGTGAGAACAAGGTTTATTTTTCATATGCACTAAATTTCATGACATTTGGAATTATGATTAAAAAGATACAGCCTAATATGTTGTAATTTTCACTTGACAAACAGCCAGGCAGATTTTAAAATCACTTTTTTCAAAAACAAAAATTCAAAAAAGGTTCAAGAGATTTATGTGAATGTGGATAGCTTTTAATCATTCCATTTTGATCAATGAGATGAAAATTACAAGGAGTTTTAGTTTGCGGGCAATTATGGAATCTCTACTCTAAAATAAACTTTGAAGTCCATTGATTTACTCAATTTTCAATATTTTAGAGAGAAAACAAAACAAAAAGATGTAGAGTATGTGTTTATCACAACATTATAACCATTGTGATTGGAAAGTTTCATTTCCATAATTAAGTTCTTTACAATTTAGCGGTTTGAATCATTCTCTACTTCTTTTTACTTACTACTATTTTTCCATGTGTTTTACAATTCCAAATGTTTTGAAAATTTTCAAGTATACCCAACTTGCTTTGAAGAACAAATCCAAAAAACTACAACCATTTTGGGGTTTTTTTCATACAAATACAACCTTGTGAAGTGCAGCTACTTGGATTTTTGCAAAGGCAAAAAATGGCTTTTTGTCAATTCAAACTCAAATATCTAACAATCTATAGGGTGAAAACTTCTGAATTTTTTTTCACATCTTTTGGTACTAGTCTCATACAAGATCTTACAGTTACATTTGTCAAAAAAAAAAATCTAAAATTTGGTACTTGTACTAGAATGGCAGTTTTGGAGCGGTTTTGGTGAAAATTTGAGCTTAATGATTTAGGGGTTAAAATGCAAGTAGAGCAATTTGGGGCCTAATCCACTGTGTTAAAGGTGGCTTGAGCTAAAAACATATTAACCCCTATAGGACCAAGCCCTTTTTTTTTGCCAAAATCACTAAAAACTGTCACTTCTAGGAGGTTTAGAAAAAAGGGATTTTATGTTTTGTTTTTAGGAAATCCAACCGTAGGGTCTTGCCCCGGACTAGAAGAGGTACTTATAGTGCGAAAAAAATCAACTCATTCCAAATGGAGAGGAGTGAGATATTTACAGCTAAAGTGAAAAAAAAAAAGGTTTTTTTCCATGCTACCCAAAAATTTCAGAAGCCTTTGACCACTCTTATAACAAAAAAATTGCTCTACCCAAAATTGCGCTTTATTTTTTCCATGTAGGAGATCAAGTTAGGTATGTGAGGGAGAATTTTTTTTAAATTGGAACTTTATAAGACATGGGAAAAAATAGTAAGTAAAAAGAAGTAGAAAATGAGTCAAACCACTAAATTGTTAAGAATTTAATTATTGAAATGAAAAACGCAAATCCCAACAGTGATAATGATGTGATAAACAATCTACTTCCTTTGGTTTGATTTTTTTTCAAAAATATTGAAAATTGAGTAAACTAAAGGACTTCAAAGTTTATTTTAGAGTAGAGATTCCATAACTGCCCACAAACAAAAACTCCTCATAACTTTCATGTCATTGATTGAAATTGAATGATTCAAAGCTTCTCATGAATAAAAAAAATCTAAAGAACCAATTTCAAATTTGTGCTTAAAATAAAAATAATTTCTGAAGAAGTTTTTGGGTTGCCCGGATGGGTAGTCCTCCCAAATTTTTATAAATTCATGCATAACTTCTTTGTCAAATGTTGGAATGAAGAAAGAATTAGATGCCCACGTAGATTTTTGAATTCCCCACCTTCATTAAAAGTTTCAGAAAATCAGACAAAGTTGTTTAGCCATAGGTACATGCCCAAAGTCCAACTTGTCCCCCAAAGGGTTAACGGTTCTTTAGAGGTTAAACTAATCTAATTGTAGTCTATATAAAAACAGTCAAGGGACGTTGTTCTTCAATTTCATTATCACAAATTGTAACTTACAAATTATTTTTGAGTTTTTCCAATCATTGATTATCCATACAATTTTTGTTTTTGAAATTCTAATTTTACTTTTTATTTTCATTTGAGGAATCTCCTCATTTTTTATCTTTATCAGCTTCCTTAAGCTTTTGTTTCTATGTACGTAACAATAATTGGGAAGGCCTCTTAACCCCTAAACGCCCAAGGGGGTAAGGGCAAAACATAAATGCATTCTAAAAAAATACTCTTGTAACTTCAATGAAGTTTGTTTCAAAAGAGAAAACAAGAATCATGATGTTTAGGAATTATCCATACAATTACATATTCAAAAGAAGTTTTGTACTCTTATTTAATGAATTTAGAAGCATTTATCATTTAAAATTCACCAAAATTAGAAATCTTACTCATGGATTGGTATGATTGGTTAAAAATAAACATTCTATTCTAAACTTCAAAAATGCTATCTTTTGAAAGGAGGGAACATCATTGGTTTTGTGCAATAATAAATTTTACAACACTAGCAAATATTGAAGTGTTTGTCTTTGAAAAATTCTCCTGAATGGATTTTAACTTGGATTGACATGATTCATGTTAAGTTGAAAAGTAGAATTGATTTTCTATTACAAAAAAAAAATTTGAAAAAAGTTTTTTTTGTAATAGAAAATCAAGTCTACTTTCCAACCCAACTTGAATCGTGTCAATCCAAGTTAAAATCCATTCAGGAGAATTTTTCAAAGACAAACACTTCAATATTTGCTAGTGTTGTTAAATTTACTATTTCAGGAAACTAATGATGTTCTCCTTTGAAAAGATTGCATTTTTGAAATTTACAATAGAATGTTTGTTTTTAACCAATCATACCAAATTATAAAATCTATGCATAAAATTTGTAATTTTGGTGAATATTAAATAGTAAATGCTTATAAATTCGTTAAATAAAATTCCAAAACTTTTTTTGAATGTTTAGCTGTATGGGTAATTACTAAACATCATGATTCTTATGTTCTCTTTTGAAGCAAACTTCATCAAAGTTACATAAGTATTATTTTATAATACATCTATGTTTTGACCTTACCCCCTTGGGCGTTTAGGGGTTAAGGTAATGATTGGCATCTTGGTGGTCACATTGGGCCGCTTGGGCGCCTATATGCCCAAAGTGCCCCATTGAGGTCATGGTTCATCCAATGAAGTCAATTTATAATTGGCTTTAAAAAATTATACAAAGTGATAAAAAGAACTTACTTTGTACATGTTAGTGACACTCATTGTTGCCAACATGAAGTCAAAATAAGGATTCAAAGCCATACCATGTAATAAAGATGAAAAAAGAAAATTTGATTCTTCCATTTTTAGGTCAAAACCCCTAAAAATGGCCTAAAAAAACATGTGGGCAGACACGTCTGCCCATCTTATCCACCTAGGAGGTCCGCCTATGCTATACAGTGGCCTCCAACAAACATTGTCGACCCATCTTTTGTCGTTTAGAGGTCATGTCCTGTTATGGTATGACATTGAGGTTAATTGGCCTTATTTTTTCTTGCATTTTTTATATTTCATTCCTATCCTTAATCCCAACCAAGCATACCAAAATTCAACCCCAAAAAATCAAAATCCAAGTTTTGATAAATTGTTTTGTGTCACAAATCAGGGTTTTACATGGTTTTACAAGAAATTTGATTGAAAAACATTGATGATAAATTTTGGAGATTTGATTGCATGGGTATAAAGGTGACATCCATATGCACATCCATATGCAAAAAACCCATGCTAAAAGAAAACCCCATAAGTAAAACAAAATTGATCTTTGAAGTGTTTAGTATGACCGGTGATATGTCCAAACATTGTAAAATAGACATTTTCTTACGATAATCAAGTTTTTTTGTTTGACTCATACATTGTGACTAAGTTTGTACCTTTGAACATGTTGTTGTGTTTTTTTGGTGAAAAGCTAACTAAAAATTAAAAACATTTATTTTACAAAATTTGGACATATCACCGGTCATACTAAACACTTCAAAGATCAATTTTGTTTTACTTATGGGGTTTTCTTTTAGCATGGGTTTTTTGCATATGGATGTGCATATGGATGTCACCTTTATACCCATGCAATCAAATCTCCAAAATTTATCATCAATGTTTTTCAATCAAATTTCTTGTAAAACCATGTAAAACCCTGATTTGTGACACAAAACAATTTATCAAAACTTGGATTTTGATTTTTTGGGGTTGAATTTTAGTATGCTTGGTTGAGATTAGGGATAGGGATGAAATATAAAAAATGCAAGAAAAAATAAGGCCAATTAACCTCAATGTCATACCATAACATGACATGACATTCTAAACATCAAAAGATGAACTGATATTGTTTATTGGAGGCCACTGTACAACAACTTCAAGTTGCCCAAAGTAACAACCTTGATTGGCAAAATAACAATTATAAAAAACAATCACTATAATGTATGAAGTGAGCAGGAGTATTAAAATTTTCATCCGTTGTACCTAGATTCGTATTAGGAACATATATTCCAAAAAGATCATCACAGAAGTTTTAAAAAAGAGAGACAACACTCACTCTAAGAAAGTTGAAGCTAAAGAGTTACTTACCCATAATTTATGTGGGATTATTTTGTTATTATTGTTGTAGTTAGTACTAATAGGTAACAAGTAGGTGTTGTTTATAGTCATTAGTTAGATGGGTGATTGCAAGAAATACTAGTATTACATTGTGTCTCCTTCCACTTGAGCGGGTGATATTAGGATCGTATCTTTTGCTTAACAAGTCTTTTTGATTTGAGATTTCAAGGCAAAGAAAACATCAAAGTTACTGATGTTCAATAAATTTTTGGTATTTTTAAAAATTATTTTACTATTTATAATAGAATATCGATTGCATGTCTACCTAAATGGTTTTGGGGGTTTTCAGTACTGCAAATGATCAAAAATGCAAATTTTTGGCCACAAATCATGGTAGTGATTCAAGAGGCATCATTACACAAATTTATAAACCAATTTTGCAAATCTCAAAATTTTACGCCTTGCACGTTCTCTCAAAGTGGGCATCCTATCTCCCTACCTAGATGATAGACAAAAATCTTCCTAGAAAAAATACTCTCATCACTTCAAGCCAATAAAGGAGGCCATAAATGTCCAATTTTTGTTTTATTTTTTTTGGTTTTTTTGTAATTACTAAGAATTAAAACATGGCAGCCTAGAAATTCTGGTAATTTCTGCTCCACATGCCTATGTAGTACTCCCCTCCATTTATTGGCACTATATAGTACCACTAACCATTGACATCTTTTGAGGATCCGAATTTTTTTTCCAACCATTCATTGAATTGCCATTATTGATAGTTGGCCTTCCTAAATGACATGCCACGTGCCTTGTTCTCAATAGATTTGGGATGGGAGGGACGATTCAGATTTTCAGTGCAAGGGTGCTGTGTAGTACTTACAGTACTAGTAGCACTTCCAATATTACACCCAAAAAGAGGAATTTTGAGACAAAACTATGAAGTGTTTCTTGCAACTACCCAAATACTCAAACTACAAGTAAGGTATAAATTATAAAGATGAAGTTTTGCTTAATATCTCATGTGTGTTTTGTATTTTTATTAACGCAATATTCATTCATTTGGGAAAAATCTCATTTTGGAGCTTTTCAATTTCTACAATATTCTAAATCTTGGTTGTCACATTGGGCTAAATTCGGTTGTAGAACAAGACAAGTGAACATACTCATGTACAAAACAAAAGACAAAGACAAATGTGACTGTCCGTCCACTCTCACATTTTAGGGAACTTTTAGTATTTTTGACCTAAAAAATGAAGAATCAAATTATTGTTTTCACTTTTACTAGGTGATATGATTTTAAATGTAAGTTTTGACTTCATGTTGACAACAATGAGTATCACAAGCATGTACAAAGTAAGCTTTTTTTATCATTTTTTGAAATCAACTATGAAGTGACTATGTTGGACAAACATGAGCTCATTTGGGTACCTCAGGGCTTAGGCAAATGGGCAAGCGGACAAGCGGGCAATTCAAAGTGACAATCATTGTCTCAACAAAGTATTTTAACACCATAGGGTGATGGCATGATCAAGGTAATCAAAAAGGACTGCTTAGGTCTAATTTGGCCATACCCATGATACTTTTGCTATTTATGACATCTTACTAGATAGTGTTTTGCTATTTATTTTTTGGCAAGAAGTTGCTTATACTTGTAGATTAGTAGAAAAAAAAACACTTTTTCAAAAGATGCATGTTATCATGTGCAAATGAGTGATTTTTTAAGAAGTTCCGAAACTATCTCATATTATCAAAATGAAGTAAAGGACTCATCCGGACAACAAATTTGGTTAGTAGGAATTAGGTTAATGCTAGTTGTGCAAGCTTCTATGGTCCATGAATTTAAAGTGTATTAGTCCATACATTATTAAAATTAGTTGTTATGAATTCTTTTAGGGACAGTTTCGTGCAAGTTTTTCCACATTCAATAAAGAACATTAGAAATTTGTAGTTTTTTTTAAAAAGTGGCAAAAGCATGCACATACACTTGTTTCTAGGTGCACATTTGGTCAAAATTATGAAAATGTTCATAATTCATTTTAGGGAGCCATTACAAATTACAAGTCAAAAAAAGTCTGGATCAAAGACATTTGGGTTCTAATCACTTTTATGGTGTGAAAAAAAAACAAGAAAGTCCTTTTGATGAAAAGAACACTTTTTAAATGAATGTCTTAATGTAAGGAAAGCTTAAGAAAAATGTCTCATCATTTGCAAGTTTAATTTTTTTGCTAAACAAAAATATTCAGGACCCACTAATGGAAGCAAAATAATAGTGCTTTCCAGAAGTCCGGCAGGCCCTTTTGGGGGTACCCTGATTGTGCCATCATCCCATATTAGATAAATTGGAAAAAACAGAGTCCCATTTTGTACTCCACCTTAAACCCAAAAAGTTACTTTAAACCAAATTTGAAAGTATCAGTTTCAATGTGAGCCACTAAGATTTTTTCCCTCCCAAATTCCTCCTCTCAGGTGAGGCACATGTACCAAATAAAATGCTAGAGCTTGAATTAAGTTAATCATCTTAATCCTCAAAAGTCCCAAAAATGTAATGTTTTTCCCAATTTATCTAATATGGTGTTATTTATTAAATACTCTTTCAACAACATAAAATCCAAAAATCCCAAAATTGGAATTTTCCCCAAATTACTGAGAATTGCAATATCACAATAATGATGAAATTGATAAATGTTCTAAAGTAGAAATGGCTTGTGCAAAGGTTTCTTTGTTCTAGCTTAGTTGTGTTTGGGTGTCGTATTATTGTTGCAACACGCAAGATATGTTAGAGTGGCACAGACATCCTCTTTCGGTGTGATGCGTGCACTGCCCTCGTAAAGTCATAGTTAGCGTGCAAAAGAACGTAGGTCATACGTGATAAGTACTTTGTATAGCGGTGGACTGGTGGTATTCCAACATATACACCAAGACTAGAACAGCGCTCTCTACATGTTGAGCAAAGCGCACATCAGTTGCACGCGGCAGAAAACATCCTCATTGGCTTTAATCACATTATCAATTTATCGTTGTTTGCAAAACGAATATTTCAAGCCCGACATAATCTTGCTATTGGCCTCCTATCCTCACAGCATCTGTACCTCAGGCTCACAAGTCACAACACAAAGGAAGAGCAATTTGTATAGGGCAATGCCAGAGGAGGAGATTGCTGGTAAAAAAGTGCTGACAAGGAGTGCAGAGCCCAACGAGGAGGCGCTTTTTTACCCACAATCCCTAACGACAAAGGCGTTGCCCGACATAAATCACAAGTAGAAAGGATGAGAAATCAAGGATGAGAGTTGTAGCCGGATGAGAAATCCGTACTGCCCAATTATGCAAGGCAACCCGCAGAATTGAGTATCACGCCGCATAACCCACCACGCAAATGAACGGCAAGATCCTAGGAGTGGTTTACAAACGAGAAAATGCATTATTTGTGAAATTGGGAAAAATTGTACAGTTTGGGACTTCTGAAGGTTTCAAGTGGCCACCTAAAACCAAGCTCACAACATTTTTTTGGTACCCATGCCCTCACCTGAGAGGAGGAATTTGCTAGGGAAAAACTCTTAGTGGCTTAGACTAAAATTAATACCTTCAAATCTGGTTTAACCCTAGACCGCCCATGGACTTTCTTCAGTATCTTAGAGTGTGCTCTTAGATGAACAGAATGGCAACATTTTGATAAGTTACATCATTTTTTATAAATTGTAACCGTACAAATTCAAACTGGATATGTTAGAGATCACATAGGAAAAGAAAACACAACAATATTACTTATGGATTGAAAAATTATAACATTTGATGAAGAGGGTGTTAAAACTGTGAAAGTGATTTGAAGTCTTTCAATCCTCTTTTCACATATCAAATTTAAAATTGAGGATGTCAAAAAAAATATGAGTATGTAAAGTACAACATGTGTAACCCTAATCAATTTACGGATTCTTAAAATCTACTTTACAATTTTTTAAATTAAATTTCTAATGTGATTGTTTCTCCAAGTTCTAATGTACTTGAGGCTCATCTCCAAGAGCTCTCAATACTAGAAAGTGAAGATTTGCAATTCACACCCTTGCACAAAATCTTGAATAGACAAATCATATTCATTCATTTTCGAAATCGGATTTTTGATACTAAAACAAGACTTTAATAAGAATAATTTTAAATAATAACCACTACATGGTACCTCCGTTTTTCCTAATTCAACGAATAACGCGTTAAAATCTTGGTCACCTGGCCTGGTATCTGAAGAAGAAAGTCAGAAGCAGGGTGCGAATGTGAGCACCATCCACATCAGCATCCGTCAAGATGATGATCTTGTGATAACGCAGAGACTCCTTACTAAATTCTTCACCCTGAAACCACAGTGAACGTGAATCTCTCGAGTTCTCGCTCCAACACGAACCTCTCAAAAGCGATTACCGGAGCTTTCTATCTGTTTTTTTGTGATGTTCTTATCAAATGAATGCAACTATTATATTTTTAGAAAGGCAAATATTACTCTTCAAATCTTATTTAGACTTTTTTGGGGGGCCAAAGTCTCTGCTGACTACCCCATAAATTCTAAATTTAACCGGAAGCAAGCAAAGGTTAAGGACACTGGCACGATCAACGTACCCCACTATGACCTCCCTCGACCTCCGGACACGACTCCCGTCTTGTGAGTCCTGATTATTTTTGTATAGGGAAGAAATTGAACTTGCAAGATATGAGACATTTTTTTTAAGCTTTCCTTATGCTAAGACATTCATTTAAAAAGTGTTCCTTCCATCATAAGGACTTTTTTGATTTTTTCACACCATAAAAGTGATTAGAACCCAAATGTCCTGCTCCAAACTTTTTTTGACTTGTAATTTATAATGGCTCCCTAAAATGAACTATTAACATTTTAATAGTTTTGACCATATGTGCACCTAGAAACAAGTGTATGTGCATGCTTTTGCCACTTAAGAAGAAAATTTACAAATTTTTAATGTTCTTTATTGGACGTGGAAAAACTTGCATGAAAATGTTTGTAAAAGAATTCACCACAACTAATTTTAATAATGTATGGACTAATATACTTTAAATTCATGCACCATAGAAACTTGCACACTTATAAATGTATTAACCTAATTCCTACTAACCAAATTTGTAGTCTGGATGAGTCCTTTACTTCATTTTGATGAAATGAGACAATTCTAGAACTTCTTACAAAATCGCTCATTTGGACATGATAGCATTCATCATTTGAAAAAGTCAATTTTTTCCTCCTAATCTACAAGTATGGACAACTTCTTGCCAAAATAATAAGAGCATAACACTCTTTAGTAAAACATAATAAATAGCAGAAGTGTCATGGGTATGGCCAAATCGGAGTTAAGCAGTCCTTTTTGGGTACCCTGATCGTGCCATCACCCTTAACACTCACAACAGAACACATAAAAAAGTTCTCGCCCCCGGAGCTCTGAAAACTAATTTCAAGAATATCGCCCAAACTGCTACAAAAGAAAAACCGAAGTAGTTGGTTGTGAGAATTTTCCACTGCCCAACTGAAACTCAAGAGTATGTCAAAAATCCTAAGAACTGACTATTGGAGCCAGTTCACGAACCCACTCCACTTTCCACAAATGTGTCTTAGACACTAAGATTCGTCCCCTCCAAACGACCGAGGAAGCTAGCGTAACAAAATTCAAAGGCTGACAATTTAGCTTTGAGTCAATGAGAGAAAGAGAGATCGAGGGACAACGTTTGGGCTTTCACAGGACTGAAGCATTCTATTGAATGCCACCCCATATGCATATATTCAACTTTTAACGTGCTTTGGAGGAAGATTTCTCAGAAATACTTCTTGCGGAGGTCTACTTCACATGACACAATCGTTCTCACATGTGACCGTAAGCATTAATATGACGTTTTGGGAGGGCCGAAATTGTCACCGAAGCTCTAAACCCTAGTAAAGTCAAACTCGCAGACAGAGCTTTCAATTTGGCTACTCAAATTGTGCAAATTTCACAGCCTTGCGATCACAATAAAAACTATCATACAGCGAATAAATTCCATAGCAACGGTGAATGCATGACCAGTTTACCGACTTAGGTTCACCAGTTGGGCGTGCTCTTCCACTCGCCCATGCCTAAAAGCTTCCAAAATCAGATAGTCCAGCAACTACAAACCCTCCCCTTCCATTGACATATTCAACTCGTCCGAAGTGGCTGATTGGCATACACGACCCGTTACCTCAAACTGAAGGTGGCCCCCGAGACCAAGCACATTATACAGGAACCGGAGGTCCAGGCCGAATGGGCGAGACGCATCGATCATTCCAAGTTCCAACTGCCGAGACGCTATGTCACGATGTCGCGTTCCATGCATTTGTTGATCTCGGCGGTTGGTTCATCCGAAAACCAGATCAGTATAAATATGGCGATATCTTCAGCATCAGCCTCATTTCCTCTACGCGCAGCCTCTTTCTCTTCCATGGTTGCTTTTCCGTTGTCAGAGCGCACACAGGCTTTGTAGGTGTACATCGTCAAGCGTTGAGGCTGGTGCAACGTCCAAGTTAATTAGATCTTCGCAGCAACCATCCATGGCTTCTTCGTATTCAGCGAGCTGTGTCCTGACACCGTCCCATGCCGTGTTGCGCGTCCGCGCTCCATCTCACGACGTGCTGCATTCTCGCAGCAACGCCGGCGTTCGTCCACTGAAACTGTCTTTCAAAAGGGGGCCAGGCTTCGAAAGTACAGTTGGAAAACAAGCCACCTTTCTTTGCGTTAACACCGCTTCGTCAATCTCGCTCCAAAAGGACCAACGCCCCACAACAATTGGGCCGAAGCCAAGGGTGATCCTCATCGCCGGTCCCACTGCGTAAGTTTCACTTTTACGTCAAACACTGCTTCTCTTACGTAACATTTATAGTTTTTCTAGTTAACCTCCTGAAACTAACACTTTTTGTCGTCAGTAGGTTACTTCGATGCTGATAATACTCGGTAAAGTAGAACTCAAGCTAGCAGTTGTGATCAAGCTATGCACGTCCAATCAGCTACTTGATCATATTTTCATGTACATTCAATAGATTTGCTTTTCAGACGAACTTGCTTATTTCAAAGCGCCAAAAGCATGGCAATTGAGTGCAGTGAGCTAAGTTGAAATCTAGGACTGACGTAGATCATTATGAGGTTCCTGATAGGCAACTGGTAAAGTGCCGTTATCTTGAAATAGTGACGAACACGACGATTGATATACCTTTTAAAGCTTCAGCCATGGCTGACGAGGAATTCGTGATTCTAACAGGGTAGGGAAGACACGCCTCTCGATTGGACTAGCCAAGGCCTTGGGAGGCGAGATCATCAACGCGGACTTGGTGCAAGTGTACCAAGGCCTGGACGTCGGCGCCGCCAAAGCATCTCTGGAGGAACGACAAGGCATCCCGCACCACCTCCTCGACGTCATCCCGCCCACCCGGGACTACACCTCCTCGGAGTTTCTGCTCGCCGCTAGGAGCGCAACCGAGCACATCCTGGCCAAGGGTAAGGTCCCCATCGTCGTGGGCGGAACTGGAATGTACATGCGCACGTACGTGCACTACCGGCACGACCTCACCTCTCACCCCTTCGACGGAGAACTCCACGCACAATCGAGGGACTACGACTTCCAGAGCTACTTCTTGTATCAGCACCGCGCCGACCTGTACCCGCGAATCGACATTCGGTGCGAGCAAATGGTAAGTTCGAGCTTAAGTCTTAGTACGCAGAATCCAGCATGCTTGTGATTTGTAGTGTTACCTCTGCTTGATTCTGACAGCTATTGAACGAGTAGCCAATTCCAAGCAGGTAACTCTAGCCGTTCTAATTACATAATAAACATGTGTAACCTTGACGTGCACCATTTCGCAGTACCTCCACTACCGTTGCAAAAATGCTTCTGTTTCTGCCAAACAAACTCACTTGCCTGTGTGTTCGGCATTGGCAGGTGCCGGCTCTACTGTCCGAGACCTCGTGGCTGATGAGCCTGGGGGTGGAGCCAGATAGCAACGCGGCCGCTCGGGCGATTGGGTATGAGGAAGCCATGCTGCTTCTCATGGACGCTCGCAAGAACGATGGATACATGTCGGAGCAAAGATTCCTGCGGTTCTTGACCGATTTTCAGTCGAGCTCCAAGGAGCTGGTGCGCAAGCAGATTGCCTGGTTCCGGTCCGAGTCCCGGAGCGAAGTGCGGCAATTCAAGTGGATAGCAGCTGATGGGTCGCCGATGGAGAACATGGTCGAATGCTTGGCGGAGGAGTATCAGAGGGTGCCTGGGGCGTCGACGTCACGAGTGTCTTCGGGGCAGGACTTGCGGAATGCAAGCCTGGTGGAACAGCGGCGCTTGAAGCAATACAGGGCCGCTCTCCGCGTCTACTCCAACCCTGCTGCAGTTGCCGGCACTCTTGCTTGGATCAGAAACACTCAAGCCAGAGCTGCCCTTAGCAAGGGAGCTGCCAAACTCAATGAGGTCCAGCAGTCAGTTTGTCATCGCCTCACATAAAAGAGAAGTTGTTCCTGTTAAAAAGACATACCCTGGCGAGTTTTTTAAAATATGGATTCATTACGACTGGTATCGACTCCGGTCGATTTCGTGTTAGAAGTGGTGGATGTTTATGACACTCGCAGTTTTGAAGCCAGGATGCCTCGATCCGTAGAAACAATGTAAGAAAACTTGACTTCCGAAATAGTGGCAGTTTGGTGAGGATTCATATGAGACGAGTTAGTTTTTTTTTGTTTCACTGTTAGTACAAGAGACCTGTTCCTTATCAACCAGCTTTTCAATGGTGCACCATGATTTTTCAGAATGTTTTAAATGTTTATTAACGGCATCATTTATGCTATTGGAAGCAATCCGAAAAACACTTTCTGACTAACACAATCATGCAATATGTGTACAAAATGCCCTTTCTACAGTGTATTATCAAGTGTGTTTAGCAATAATTTTCAATACAAAACAATATTTCTTGCAGTATCGAGCAACCAATGCCTTGAGCAATCTGTTTGGTTGCACTAGTAATTCAATTTACCATTCAGCAAGTGACATGCATTCATCATCCATGTATCTCTTTTGCGTTGTAGCGCACCCTCACAAACTCAAGTGACCATGAGTTTAAGCTGTTAGTTTTGGTTCGATGTTCACATTTGTGCATGATTGGAACAAACTTCACTTTGTAACATTGGCCTCCTAAGAAGACTTCAACGCGTTATTAGTTAAATTGGGAAAAACATTACATTTTGGGACTTTGGAAGGTTTTAGGTGATCACCTAAAATCGAGTTTGCAACGTTTTCCCTCTTCACCTGAAAGCAGGAATTTGCAAGGAAAAAATCTTAGTAGCTCATATTGAATATGATACCTTCTTCAAATTTGATTTAAGGTAACTTTTTGGGTTTAGGATGGAGTAAAAATGGTACCTCCGTTTTTTCCCAATTTAACAAATAACGCGTTCTTATTTGAAGTAGGCATAAATTATTAATAAGCATAATCCTCCATTTACCATCTAAAGGTACTCTTGTTGTGGATAACCAAGCTTGCATAAGCAACAAACCTCGAAGATTATTGGGTGTTTGATGTATATTAAAATATTCGCTTCCTAATCATTTTGGAGACAACAATTAAAAGGAAGCTCCAGTTCTTTCTCCACAAAAAAAAGTATAACAACACCTTCCAAAATAACATTTTTTTGAAAACATATACCTTGAATGTCCTCCAAAATGGTCATATGGAAGAAGATCAACAAAAGTGCCACCTTTGCACTTGTAGATAAAATCAAATACCAAAAACTAAATAAGTACAAGAACAAGAATATTTAGCAAAATTTGTGGATACATTGCCATATACCACACAAAAAGGTAGCAGTGAACAAACAAACCTTATTTGATCTTCCTTTGTGTAGCATTCCAAAAAACACAGAACACAAGATGGAGCAATTGCTAAGTTTATTTTCGTTTCTTTTTCATTTCTATTCATTGTTTTGGACTCCCTCAAGAATGCTTTATTTATTAATTTGAGAAAAAGCGTACAAAGTGGGACTTCTGGTTCTTTTTTTTATAGAGAATGTCATATTCATTGAATTGAGAATCTGTTGACTGTTTTCTAATGAAATGAAATATATATTTTCTAGAAACACGCTCTTTTTGGACAAAAATTTCATTAACTTTTGAAATTTTAGACAAAAAAAAAAGTTCATTAACTTCTGCAATTTTGAACATAATTTCATTAACTAGGTTTAAGGTGACCTCCTTAATTTAATGAATATGGTTCCATGTGATTCATTAACATAAATTAAGATGACTATTTTGGATTAAGGTGAGGTACAAAATGATACCATCGTTTTCTCAAATTAATGAAAAGCACTTTCAAGGTCTAGGCTGGGGCTAGTTTGGATGAGTTTTAATTTTTATTAGATTTTAGTTTTGTTTTTGTAAAAAAAACTGGTTTTTGGATTTCTACCATTTTGTAGTGAACAACATATTAGGTAAATTGGGAAAATGGGGGTCCCAATTTGTACGTCATCTGGATCCAAAGAAGTCACCCAAAACCAGATCCAAAGGTATCAGATTTAGTTTGAACCATTTAGATTTTTTCCCTTGCAAATTCCTCCTCTTAGATGGGGGCATGTGTACAAAAAAAAAACATTGAGCTCAGATGTAAGTGATCTCCTACAACCTACAAAAGTCCCAAAATGTACCCTTTTTCTCAATTTACCTAATATGGTGTTATTGTTGCTTTAAATGACGATGCAAGGGGTTGACTCTCTCTATACAGCATTCTTCAAAGGGCAAGTTTTTTTTTGAAGTGTTCATTTGGAGGGTGGTGTCTACTCTTTCTTTTGTGCAAAATTACATGGATTTCGATAATAGAAGTGTCAACGTTTAATTTATTTGTATTCAAAAAAAATGTTTCAAATTTTGTGTAAACAAGATTTATTGCTTGTGCAAACTTGAATGATCATATTGATGGCATCCATGGACATCAAACAAGAAGGTTGTAATTGATGAGTTGTCCAAGTGAGAGAATTCAATATCATGTCAAGATTTGGATCATTAGAATTTTTTTGAACCCTCCACAAGGCTCTTAAGATTTGACACTCTTAAGAGCATTATTCATTAATTTGGGAAAAGAAGGGGTTCCATTTTGTACTTACCTGAATCTGAGATTGTCACCTTAATTTATGTGGAACCATGTTTGTTAAATTCAAGAGGCCTCTTGAAACCTGCTTAAGGAACTTTTTGTCCAAAATTTTAGATGTTAATGAATTTTCTATACAAAAAGAGCATCTTTTTGGAAGATGTATATGTCATTTCATTAGAAAACAGTCAACAGATTCCCAATTCAATAAACATGGCGTTCTCTTCCAAAAAAGCCTGAAGTCCCACTTTGTAAGCTTATTCCCAAATTAATGAATAACACGTTCTTAACATTTATTGGGCCTAGAGTGGGTATATTAGAAGCATGTGTGAAGTGTCTCTTTCTTATATGATTTTCCTATTGTACATCACAAAAACTATGAATAGAAAATGGCAATCTAGTACTATATCACAATTTCTTAATTATTCTCCTACTATTGTACACAATCAAAACTAAGTGTTACCCTCACAAGTACTAGGTTGAAGCTTTTAATATAGAGAAAAAGGACCATGGTAATATGTACATGTAATTGTGACCCCCTATGAAAATTGGACATGCCAATATGAGCCATGACTGTAGTCAAAGGCATAGTAGGGTGTAAGGAATTTTTGTTATCCTAAAGTACAAATTAAAACAATTAAGGAGACCCCTTGAAAGGGGTTCTTAGGGGCTTGTGGAGGGCTCATATTTTTTCTAAAGCAACCATGTTTTGTTTCATATGTGACTCCAAAGTCTAATTCCATAATGATATTTTTTACATTTCATTTGATTTTACAACTTAGACTCCACAAGGTATAGACTGATGCTTTCAATTTCATGTGCCATAATGTATATTGCAATTAATGATGTAAAAAACCCAACAATTTGGAGGTGCTATTTTCTAGCAATTCCAATATTTAACCCCTAAACACTAGGTTCGCCATCAGAACTTGCCCCTCTATAATTGCTCTACAATGTTTTACAATGGTGTGACAAGTGCTCATCCATTATACTACTATATTCAAAAGTTGCAAAAATCAACAACATGGTGACCAAGCAATATGGGACATAACACCATATCTATGAATCTTCTCACAATTTGGGTTACCAAAAAATATGAGTGCATTTGGTGAGGCTATTTTTGGCATTCCATGATGGACCAAATATGCATGCTCACTTCTATAAAAAATTGGTTGAAAAGCAGGTTTCCATTCTACAAGCATTTTTTTTTGTTATAGAGCGGACGTTTTTCATCCTCCAAGGCGTCTAAGGGTTAAAAACAAACATCGTTTGTGCAACGCACTTTTTCAATGCAGTTCGAACAAATTCAGGGTTAACTAATATGCTTCCTAGTAACTACACCCACAGATTGAGCCCCACACCATGCCTGCTCAGGGTTTCCAAAACCTAGCTCACATTGACCAGTTCAAATTGAGTCCAGATTGCCAAAGATCTAAAACCAAAGAACCTACTCAGTAACTCGAAGTAGTCCATCTCAAAATCACATCAGATTCGTCTTCCACAAAGAATCAAGGGAGACGGCAATGCCTGGAGTACAAATAATGTCCAGGCCTCTGACTACAAAGCGATCACAGTAGCTTTCAAACTGATATACCGGTAGTAGCACTAGCAGCTACATGAGTAAACATTGACACCTAATCTACAATTTGGTGGACATCAACCAAACCTTAAATTTCTTTTCTGCTTTCTTGATTACTAAAATTCATTATCACCCCAAAGAAAGAGAGAGAGAGAAAGAGGGGTCGTTCTGTGCAAGAGCTGACGGTGATCTTGACGATTAAGGGCACGAGTGACTCTTGATTCTAATCGAGTAAGAGTAACGATAAATCCTAATTGTAGCTCACAGAACAAGTTTCTACAATACTGGCTGCTTGTGCACAGTAAGTCGAGATATATGGTTGTCATCCTTATCCTGCCCACAGGTCAGTGGTGTAGACCTATTCCAGTGCTCTAAAGATCGAGATGCTCCAGTTTCATTCGAGATGCGGAACTTTGAATAAGCTCTTTTCGTGGCTCCACCTGGAACAAACATGTCGTCAACATCAAACCAGAAGAGGAGACTGTAATCCCTGAGTGCCTAAACCACAAAAATGTGGCGACTTCCAGAAGTTGGAACGAGTTGTTTACAGAGCTTCCAGGTAGCAAAATACGTTAACTGTAACACTGAAGACATCATGCGGACCCCACGTTTCTTAGCAATAAAAAAAACTTGTTTTAGAGGTTATTTTGTGATTGGCTAAGAGCTTCAAAAGTGGATATTCTATTTCTAGGTCAGGCATTGAGGGGTTCACTTTGACACTGTTCGACCAGAAAGTCTCAGCGATTATCAGCTACTGTTGTCATACTGTACCACAGAAATCCATCGAATACAGGCGTACCGGGTCGAAAGGGGATGGTGAGAAAAGATAAGTACCTTGTCTCCCATGAGGACGGAAAACATCATGCTAGCCTCGGCAGCATCATCCAGTGTCAGCTGCTTCAACATTCGTTGCGTTGGATCAAGTGTGGTCTCCCACAACTGCAGTGGCATCATCTCTCCCAACCCTGAGACCCTCACAAAATGAAACCAGCAGGCATGATCAGAACAGGAGAATCTCCACTCGTGGCTCCACAAAATCCAGCTAACTTGTAAGCAGTGAAACAAACCTTTGAATCGTTGAATGTTGTACGACGCATTGCTGGGAAAAGTTTTCAATGTGTTTTTCAAGTCAGCTTCGTTGAAACAATAATGGGCCTGCTTCCCCCTTTCCACCTAAATGAACAAATAAACTTCCCATTAGATGTAGAGCAGATGTGAAATAATTGATCGGGTTTCCCTAAATATACCAATCGCAAGGAGGTCACCATAGGCATAGTCGAATTCAACTGCCTGTCTTCAAGCTCACTCTTACAAATTCTCCAAAACGTTGTTTCAAACATCCAGCAATGAAAGCTCAAGACGTGCTAGAGTGGCACAGACATCCTCAGTGCACTGCCCTCGTAGAGTCATAGCGTGCACAAGAAAGAAGGTCATAGGTGAAAAGTACCTTATATAATGGTGGCACTCCAACATATATACACCCGGACTCGAACAGCGCTCTCTGTACAACGAGGAAAACGCAAGTTAGTTGCACGCGACAGAAAACATCCTGGCTTTAGTCAGGTTAGCTAGTTTGCAGAATGACTATTTCAAGGCCGACATGATCTTGCTATTGGCCTAATATCCTCAGAGCATCTGCAGCTCAGGCTCACAAGTCACAACACAAAGGAAGAGCGATTTGAACGAGAATCTTGGTCACCTGGTATCTGAAGAAGAAAGTCAGAAGCAGGGTGCGAATGTGAGCACCATCCACATCAGCATCCGTCAAAATGATGATCTTGTGATAACGCAGAGAGTCCTTGCTAAATTCCTCACCCTGCAGCAACACGGCATGTGAATCTCTGGAGTTCTCGCTCCAACAAGAAATTCCCAAAAGCGATCACTAGAGCTCTTCTGCTTTTTTGGTGTGTTCTTATCAATGCAATCGCTGTTTTTTCAATAAGAGGGAGTCCAGACAGAAATACCTTCACACCAAGCCCTAATGCCAGAATCAAATTTTGAATCTCCTGGTTCTTATATATTGCAGCATCATCTTTGCGCTCGATATTCAGAATCTTCCCTCTTAGTGGCAATATCGCCTGTACTCATCCAAGAACCATCGCACTTGGAAATAGGCAGCATGATCTCTAACAGCAGATTTACATGACAGCTAAGACAGAGATGTGAGGAACTGTTGTTGTCAAGTAGGAAACCACGAGGAAACAATTTGTATCAAATCTTCCTACATATTATAGAGCCTGGAGTCTAGGAAGAGTGATTCACAAGTATTTGCAAGTATTTTGTAGGAAGTAAACGACAAAAGTAGGCGCGCAGAGGCTTAGCCTAGGATTCGAGCTAAGACCTTGTCTGTAACCACTTTAATCACTCTCCCAGAACCTTGCACAGTAGTATTCAATATGTATATTTGCTTGTTTAGTAAGTTCAATAGTTCTCAAATTTATTGCCATTCAAAGGGTGGGGTACGAATTGTCCATCCCTATGAATTGAACGTACTCTTTGCTGATAAACTCATTTTCTTGTTACACATTATTTGAGAATAAGAACTCGACTTGAGGGGAGGTGCTCACCCCGTTCAACATATTTTAGATTTCAGATAAAGTGCAAAAAGATCTTACACTCCACTGACAAGAATAAAGGCCTCAAAAACGTTCTGTGTTAAACATTCGTAATATGGCCAATTTGTGAGTAAACGCAATAACCATTATTGAGGCAACAAGCTCAAAGCGGAGATTTCTGGAGCGCTTGTTTAGGCACAAAACGTCCCGGATCGACTAACCGAGCTTAGCGGGCAAGCCGAAGAAACTAGCAAGTATCCGCGGGAGAAGGACTACACCCATTTTGATTAAATGATATATATTTTCGTGGTCCAACCCGTTGCTTATAACTGCCTCTCTTTTAACTGCTCGCAGTACCAGAAACTGCAGATTCTCACCTGGAAACGGCGGTCACGACCTTGCTTAGCACTACCACCAGCAGAATCTCCCTCAACGATAAAAATTTCTGTTGTATACAAGACAACAAACGCCAGTTATAGATTGTTCTCAGAAACGTCTCAAAGGATCCTCTAGGGATGACAATTGAAGATACTAGAGAAACTCAAACAATGACGCAACTAAAGAATGTCAGAGCACCTGATGGAAGAAGCGAATATTGCCTAGAAAACTAGAGGAACTGGAGGCCAAATAGTGACCACGTCATGAATGGCCATCGTAGGCATCAAGCAGGGAAACAAGGAAGAAGAGCAAAAGTACCAGAATTTCTAGGATCTGTGCAGGAGCAATCAGAAAGTTTCCCTGGGAGCATAGAAGACTTCAATACATTCTTCCGTCTCACAAGCTCTCTGGCTTTCTTCGCAGCCATAGCAGCCTATCAAAAATCAGGATTTGAACAAGTTAATTCCTCAATTGTTTGATCTCAAAAGTAGCATTCAGGTAAAGGCTTGTGTACCCAAGAGGTAGCTCGATCCCAAAACGCAAGTGGCAAGTTCCTTTGGTTACAATTCAGCATGAGAGGGAAAGCACCAGATACCCAATACAATACAATACAATACAATACAATACAATACAATACAATACAATACAATACAATACAATACAATACAATACAATACAGCATACTCAGACGCACAAACAAAATTCTGCAAAGCTGAGGATTAAGTATTCCGCACCCTGAAAGCCTGGAGAGCCTTGGACAATATTGCCTCCAGGGTATTTGGGTGCTGTTCCAAGTACTCTGTCACCAGTTCCTGGACAGCTTGCTCAACAATTCGTCGCACTTCAGGATTTCCTAGCCGTGTCTGCATCCCCCGTACACATACTGTGTTATCGCTCCGGACCAGAAATTGTTCTCAATGTACGCATTCAGGTGCAAAATCTTTGGATTCCATATAAATACACAGCAGAATTACTTGCACGTAGAAGGAACTCGACCTTCGTAAAGTTCTAAATAAATAATAATCAAATACTGCAGAACGCAATATTTATATGAAATTTGTTTCATAAAATGAGACACTTCTAAATTTTGACGACCTGAGGGCAGAGATCCTTCCCTCTTCTCCTTATAGTTCATTAAAAGTAGATTAAAAAACTGTTCTAGTCAAAGAATGCAAGATTACAAAGCAAATGCAAATGACAAGAACGAAACAAACGGTTAAGTAGTAGCCACAAATTTGAGACAAATCCTCTTACATTAAAAAGACACTGAATTTCAAAACAAGTATTTCCTCAGAATCCATCTAATCTATGTAATTCCAAGCACACATTTACAGATCACTAAGCTAAGAAAATCTCCAGCAATACACAGACACTACAAAAACCATCTGACAAATAAATGAATTCCGGGATCTGAATGCCATTCAGTACCTTGGTTTGCCCTTCAAACTCTGGGTTGGGAACCTTCACAGCGACAATGCAAGTAAGACCTTCCCTGGCGTGGTCTCCTGACAGGTTTTCATCTTTCTCCTGAAATGCCCACAAAAGTTTCCAACCTCAAATCATCTCCCTGAGACGGCTTTAGCAGCCACTTCATGAAAATTACACTTCGTAGCATGTCCATAGCGACTTAGGGTCATGTCTAATATCATCAAGTAACTAACAAACAAACCACATACCTTCAATATCTTTGCCTTCCTACCCAGACTGTTAAGTGTCCGAGTAATAGCAGCCTTCATTCCATCCAGGTGTGTACCACCATCAGATGTTCGAATGCTATTAGCATATCCTAAAATGGTATCAGTGTATGAATCAGCACTCCTGGCCCAACCAATACAAAACAATAGATATATTATTCTAGGTCATGCATATTTTGCTATCGATTCTTAGAACTTCATGCCTTCATGCCTTCTAATCCTGCTCTGCACTCAGATTTAAATGTTGCAGTCTGTCGGACATCACAAGAGCTCAACATCTCATAGAATAGTAACTGTGGATAATCAACAATCAGCTCTTTGTGGACACATTTTGGATGAATAACATCTAACACGCTCTTAAAAACCTAAGTGATACAAGTTTACAACGTAGTGAAAGAAGTATAATGGGAAGTGCTGACCATTGCAAGGCCACATCAATAACAATGCCCTCTCTTTCTCTGTGAATTGAGATAGGTTCATGCAAGCGTTCCTGTAAAGAGGCACAACGAACTCTGTAAGATTTCGATGTAGAAAACCTTAAAGCTAGTGATCTAACGCGGAAATATAGATTATGAAGATTCACATTGGCTATCGATTACGAAGGGCAGCCCAAAAAAATTCTCCAGGACGGATTGACACAATCAGTAAAACCCTGTGAAAGTAAGACTAAACGTACCTTGTCATTATTGAGCCACAGAACATATTCCACAAGGCCACCCGAGAAGTGATATGTACTGGACCGTGTTTTCTCTGGATTTTCATGTTCCTGTTTCAAATTTATAGTAACCTGCCAAAGCGGATGAAAAGCAATCTCAAACTTAAAATTCGCCATATTAAACTCAAAGATCAATAGTAGAATTGATCCATCGTATGCGCTCTTTATACTGAACTATTACTAACAATAAACAAAAAAAACAAGTGCTTATTTACACCAAAAATACTACTACATCAGACACCTATAAGTCCCCCTCCCACCACAGCCTCAATAATGCTCATTCCTAACTTCAACCTCTCACAAATGAGATTAAGGCACAATTTCAAACTTCAAACTCAATCTCAAATCTTAACTAATATCAAGAAAATAATCACTGAATATTATAGCAGTTATCTTCACTTTTCGAAGAGACAGATTTGTTTAGCGAGAGAAACAACAAGAGAAAAAAGGGAAACAATATAAAGAAGGAAGAACTTTAAAATAACAGGATTAAGAGAACGATTAAAGTCATCATCTTGATCCAAAGAACATCTACCGAAGACCCACCGAAGGTATCCAACAAAACCAATTAGGGCAAGACACCTATACCACACAATCTCAAGGGAAGATTTAATCAAGTATAAAACAGTCTGGGATCTTTAGCCAAACTGAGTAGCGCTTTATTTTCAGCAAAATAAAAGCCAGGTAATGCAAGATGGGGCTAAATATTGCTTTAAAAGGTGGATGTTGATGTAAATACAGCCTAAACACAATTATTTTTTATACAAAAGTTAGAGTTGATATAAGGATATATACACAAACACATATACATATATGTGTGTATATCAACATTTGAAGAGATGTTGCTTAAATCCTACTACGTTATGATTTTGAGCAATTTTGTGCTCAATAAAGAACCAAAAGTTCTGATTCAGGTATCAAATCAAATATTTTTGGAAGCCAAATCCAATGAGACCATCCCCCAAACTTCTAATCCTCAAAATAATGCACCCTACAAATGCTATAGGACTCACTTTAAAACGATGATGATGGTGATAGGAGACTCTAGTACTAGGAGTGCTAGCTCTTGCTAGTACACCTATAATTTACAAACACTCAGCTGCATATACATAAACATTTTATGTTACAAAAGAGCCCACCTAGCCTTGAGGTTGCTCCTTTCGGTCTAAATCTTTACTCCTAATCTTGCAGCCAAGCCAAGAACTATTCCACAAACTTTCTGAATAGTCATATGAACTTCCTCAATAGAGAAGCTTATTTGATACAGGCACTAATTATGGTGGATACGGAAACCAAACGGGATTAACGTAAAGATATAGAGTCAGAGGCCTCGAGAAGGCCCTCGACATGTGAGAGCCGAAAGGGTATATTCTCTAGTTTGGGATCAAGATATCCAGTAAGAGAAACCAAGAAATAATCGATCTGATAATTTCTTGGTGAGCTAGAGGTAAATTCGAAACAATGCGTTCCCATTAACCTAGGAAGTTCATTCAATCTCAGAAAGGAGAGAGTCGGGAATTTTAATTGAAAAAGAAGTTTGCTAAAAAGGTCATTGATCGACAAATCGAACGGCTTAGCAAAGAAACTTGGTGATGAGGTCGAGAGGACCGCGCAGGTACCAGGAAAAACTGAAAGAAAAGTCAAAACAATGAGAATACAAATCCAGATCTTAGAATTCCACCACTCATAGAATTTAAACGAAGTTTACCTGGGGGTTCAAAAATGCAAGTTCCCGAACACGACCAGAAATGGTGCTATAGTCGAATTCAGTAGTTGATGTAAATACTACATATAAACCAGAATGACACAATTAGGACGTTAAACAAAATCGTGACAAAAATGAGAGAAAAGAAAATTGATACGTTCTGAATTTGAGTTTTGTCGCACAAAGCTGACAGCAGACTAGGTCCACAATGGAAGTAGTCATTTACCTTGCTTGTCCGGAAGGAAGTTCACACGTGTGCCTGTGCGTCCTTTCCGATCACTGGGAAGCCGAGAGTCGTTGAGAGTCGTTACTGATTTTCCAAATTTGAACGATTGCTTGTATTCGTGTCCATTGCGCCATACTGTTACATCCACCGCCTGCAATAAGGAAACGATAATGGTTTAAAAACTATTAGAGAACCTGCAAAATGTCTGAAACGTGTGAATCACCTTGTAAAGGTTTGCTCGAAAAGTAAACATTAACTAAACATCAACTCCTACAAGCCTACTTTCAGTTACATAATTCTTGACTATTTACATTACTTATCCAGGCACTCAGAGCAAAAAGGTGAAGCTACGATACAGGTTTAGTATTGTACATGATCGTAGTAAGAAAGACCTCAACTCAAAAAGGTAACAGATTACCAATCATAGTTAAGATACACTTCAATGAATAAGAGAAAAATACAGGTACATGTGGCAAATGCGAAGTACCTCCGAGAGCGCATTCACCACTGAAATACCAACACCGTGCAAACCACCAGAGACGCTATAACCACTGCTGTCCCCTCCAAACTTACCCCCTGCGTGTAGAACCTGAGTCCCACAAGCCATTTATTGATTAGTTCAAGCACAAGCTTACAGTCACGCGTACAGAACTTCACAAAATTTGGGTACACAAGCTTGAAGCTTTCTTGAAAAGCTCGAAAGATGGAGGAACTGTGTGACACGTAACGATCTCTTCTAGCTGCCTCTGTTTCGTACTATTCTAGTAAGAAAACGACCTGACCTACACAATGTACTCAACTAACGCGTCCGAGGATGAGATGAGCACAACATACCGTAAGAACAGTCTCTAGCGCAGACTTTCCTGTTACTGGGTGCAGATCCGTGGGAATCTGCAAAGGAAGCAAACACCACAATTCAAAAACACGATAAGAGACAGATTTCCACTTAAATATGATAATACATTGCTGATATGTCGTCGAACACCAATAATGAGTCGAGAATTACCCCACGTCCATTGTCTGAAACAGTAACAGAACCATTTGAATGAACTATTACGTCCACAGTATCAGCGAAACCAGCTTGCGCCTCATCAATTGCGTTGTCTAGAACTTCATACACCTGCACAATATAGAAAGACACATACTCATAAACATGTGCGACAGGAAAACTCTCTGTTGTTCATACTCAACTATTGGATACTTTAAATGCTATCGCGACCCCATTAGTCCCTGAATTAGCCCCCTCAAAGAAAGGTCAATGAATCAAATCCAAGAATAAAACTCAAATGAAGAATTCTGACCAGATGATGAAGGCCTTTTGGTCCTGTGCTGCCAATATACATTCCCGGACGTTTGCGAACTGCCTCCAACCCCTCGAGAACCTGCACAAAACACCATACTGATATTCAACATCTTTATTGAGATTTGATATTTCTTTCGAGTTAAAAACCATAATTAGCTGCATTAAAAGCTGCATAAATACCGTCAAATTCCTTGCGACCAGAGCTGTACTTATGGTATTCTCAATATCTGAACGAACTATTCATAATCGACACTTCTGTGCACACCATTCAGCGAATTGCACTAATCTGCCTCATAATGCCTCAAGCAGCTGATTTCTTGATGTTCAGCCAGGTATATTACCTCTCAACATTACATCCTCTCACACTAGCATAGAGCAGTAAATAGTTACACGTGAACCTGAATTTGGCCTGCGTCGTAGGCTTTGACATCTGAAGCCAGCGCTTCGCTGGCGACTTTACATGTTACTATGCCCCGCATCTGCCCGTCTCTATCCACATGTCCGAGCCTGCCAACCCCATGAAAACTCCTGCCAAAGCGAATGCAGTCACAAGTATGATGAATCGTCAAGCTCCTCGTAAAAAACATACCCATGGGTTCCACCTCATTGTCTAGACTTCTCTAACCTAATCCTAAGCCACAAAAGAAAACAAAAAGAACCTCACGAATTACGTATACCACACATAAACGCGTCTGTGATTACATGACATTCTAGAGTAACAGACAGCGTGCACCCTGTAGCACAAAGAATACATGGAGCACTAAAATACAGAAGAACTGGCTTACTTTTTATTTAATTTTTTTCCATTGGCGAGAATATAATTGTTGTAAAATGAGATAAAATAAAGCCATGCCGAGCAAAGACTGGAGGAAATATAAAAACAATTCTAACACGAGTTACACCTGCCTTTACAAACATAACATGATCTCAAGATAGTGCACCAAAAGAATCTGAATTCCTTTTCTGTACCAGCTTCTCATTGATTCCAACGACGTTCAGCAGCTGCTCAAGATTGCTATGGACGATTGAAGCATATTCAGACCACTGAGATGTACAAAATATATTAAACAGAGATACAATTTAAAAGCTCTGAATTTCACCAGGAATATACCGGCGTAGAACGGAAGTTCGGAGACCATAATCCGGAACTTGATGCTGAAATCCCTTCAAACGACACTGGTAAGCTCGAAATGGTGCTAACTTGGAGGGCGTACGGCGGTACGAGGAAGAGCAGAGCGAACGGAGGATCGTGAGCAACGGGGAAGACGAGGATGCGCCGCGAGGATGAAGTAGAAACTTGGGAGATGAGCAGCAGGACGAGGAAGGCATCAACAAGGCAGCCATGATGCTACCCTTTCGCTCTGTGTCAAGAATTCGACCCCGGGCACTCACAATCTGACTCTGTAAGCTCCCATAAAAGTTTCACCTCGACACCAAGTACAGCAACCTGTAAAAGACGATCCTGCTCAACAAGCCCTCAACCTCATCTTTGCAGCCAAACACTCCTTGCACACTGGTTTTCGAAGTTTTTCTTGTCCTGTCGCACTCCGATACCACACGCCTGCAACTCCAACTCTCTCCGTGTAGAATTTAAAAAACGACAGGTATGCAGCATCCCTACAAATGGCGATGCAATTCCGTGTACACCGCTCGAAAAGCTGCAATCAAATGAGCGGAGAAAGGTAATTAGGGTTTAGAGAGAATGCTTGTTGTTGGCTCTTCTTGGAGCTCAGAAACTGGATTGAATGGCGAAGTGATGACAACGGGGCGTAGGGTTTAGGTCGGGCAGTGCCCTCCTTTGGCCCCGCGCTGCCCGATCACAGGGACCCACGGAAAACTTTTGGATACGCAGTAAGGTAGGTGCACCCATAAGCGTGGAAACAAGGGTTTTGGAGTAGGTAAAACAATTGACCAACTTTGAAAAAAATATTGTAAGATAGGAAATGGAAATCAAAAATATTGGTATTAATTTCAAGATTTCAATTGCAAATATTGGTTCACAAAGATTTTTCAAAGTCTAAAATCATTGAAATTGTAAGAATCATGTGTAAGAGATGCTAAAAAGAAGGCTTGTTGGTTCTTAAATAGTGAGATTGGTACTCAAAACCGTCATGCAATCACCCACAATCATCACTTTGTCACTCATAACTATCACTTAAGTACCCATAACCATTTGCTTTTCTACTGACTTTGTGAGTGACGCCCATAGGGACGTCACGCCCATGGGTGCGGCTACCCTAACTTAAGAACCCCTAGAGGATGTTGTTTTGTATACGGACTCCCGTGTTGTATACGGATGGGGTATTTGGATAGCACGTGAATCCCATTGGAGTTGTAAATTTCAAGCCAAGTCAGAAACATAATACTAGTCAACTAGGATTTTTTGGGGAATTTTTTACATTTGTTGTGAAGTTTTTTTTCAAGTACTAAATGGTTCTCCTACAAATACATACAACATTTTTAGTAGGCAATATCCTTTAGGGATTAAGTTACAACGTGTTTGAAAATCTTGTATTTGTAATCCCTAACTGTTCTAAGCGCCCAAGCCATTTTCACCAAAATCAAGGAGACCTACAGCTTTGATGTATTGTATCTCAGTCAACTGAATGATTCACACAAATTGACCATTGAATGGAAAATAGTAGAACACCTATTTAAATAACGGCTAGCAAATTTTGAGAACAATTGAATGTAGGAGATGAAAAATAACAACATTTGATCAAACAACATGTGATGGCAAAATCTCATAACAAGATCTCAAGATAGTGCACCAAGAAAATCTAGATTCCATTTCTATACTTGCTTCTTATTGATTCCACTAATGTTCAGCAGCTGCTCAAGCTTGCTATGGACAATTGAAGCATATTCTAACCATTGACATTTACAAAATGTATTAACCCCTAAATGTTTGAGGGTGCCACAGTGGCCAATACATGCTCTTTTTTGCATATTTGGAGATGTTGCCGTAGGAGGTTTCGGCTAAAGATTTGAGGATTTGGTACTAGCAAAAATATCATCCATTTGAGGCAATCAACGGTTTTTTTTTTATGAGTTTTGAGAGATTGAGAGTTGTTTGTACGTGACGGAGTGTACAACATATGTATTGTTTCACAGATTCATAAACCGGGAGGAGAGTTGGGCTTGAAGGTGGCAAGGTGGCCATCTACATTCCACTGTGGCATTCAGCGCGCTTCACATGGCGGGAGTTTGTGCATTCAACAAGGGGGGAGTGGCGCGTAAAGTGTGGATGCAACATGCACATTCAGCTTGGAAATAATACCGCAAAAGCTGAGTGCACCTGTAGAAGTCAAGGGTTGTCATGGTGGATGCTGCCGGCCTTGTATGGTTAGGTAGAAATTCAAAAAAAAAGGGCCAGTTCAACAATCATTGTTCAAGCTTTGTCGTGCTGCATGATGAGGGTGCAGTGCAGCAGGCCAATGCGATAGAGCGTGGGGTTCAAGTTTAGATACTTGGAGTAGTGAGAGATCCTCACCTGAAGTTGCAAAGTAGTGGGCAATTTAGCGGAAATGGTCAAGAGTATTCTAGAATGTTGCTTGGATAAGTCCGTCCATTGCCATTGTTGATTGAAGTTGCAAGCATGGCGAGTTGCTCAAGCTATATGAGCAAGATCTTTTGCACAGGGACCAATGATTCACATATAACAATTGTCCAGACTTGGCGTGTGAAAATTATTGCAAGAGAGAAACACCTTAGTGGTGATTGCAAAACGTGATGTATCTTGCAATGGAAATTTACAAAGTCTTCATAACAAACTCAAAAAATCAGTGATAAACAAGTGATTACAAGAATGTGGGAGTTCCTAGAGAGGGCCCTTCCACGTCTTGCCCCCCCCCTAGAAAATTGATGCACACAATGGTACAAAAAATTGGAGCAATTCAAATCTAGAGGAATTATTGAATCAACTGAAGGCCAGTTCTCCCCTCTTCAATCAATAGAAGGGAGTTTCCCTGAACACACAAGTACTTGTTGTTGTAAGCCTTACCATGGATTGTGACCCCACAACTCTTTTGTGATGTAGCGAGCCCCCCTCCACTCAACCCAAATCACTGAATCACTGAGGAAAATGTTTGCCCTTGTTGTTTTCCCTCTTCTTACCCAAATGAATTGTCTTGCATTGAAGTGCCCAAATGCAACGACTCCAAGAATCATGTCGCCTTCACTGCATACCACAATTTCCCATGACATGTGTGAAGTGTGGATTGTTTCATAATCGCGCAACGACCCACTTTCTCGCCAGCCGATCATATGACCCTGCCGTCCTTCATGCATGAAATCTACTTCCCCACCAATTTTAGAACGTACCTAAGCACAATTGGCTGCAAACGTGGCCCAACTAAAATCATAAAGTCGCTCTTCTTCCAGGTGACCCGCCCTCTCATATGCTAATCAGTGCATCCGCCACTTTCATGATCTTTCTGTGGATTCTTCCCAAAACACCTGCAAACATAGCGCAAAGACAAGGCTCCTCCATCGACACGGCTAGATTGTCAAATTGAACCCTCAAAACGCAGCTTGATTGCTCAAAGCCGGCATAGGAGTACTCTACGGCGGCTCTAAGGCGGACGCCTACGGAGCCATAGAGATGTTTAAGGGTTAAACAGAGACGTAATTTAAAATCTCTAAATTTCACCAAGAATATATCAGCGTAAAACAAAAGTTTGGAGACCATAATCCAGAATTTGATGCTGCATTCAATACTTTAAAAACCCCAAATCACTTCAAGGTTTGTGAGTAGCAAAATTAGATGTGAATGCACATATATGTAAATTATTGAGGACCATATATAGTTCTTTGGATGTTAAGTTTTAGGGTTTTAAATTGTTTTTGCTTGGAAAACAATGACCAAGGCACAATTGGTGAGGGTTGTCACAACAAGAATCAAGAACATGCTTGAACCCTTGCCAAAAAAATTTCCGCTACCACAAAGCAAAAGGAAGCTTACAAGCAATATTGACTGGTTGGACCATGTAAGACATTGCTTACCATCATGCCATGTATAGTGTTTCACCCAATTGAAGCTCTTGAGGCACTTGTACAACATTTGGCTTGCCTTGCCATTACTTCACTTGCATGTCTTCATAATTGTAGTTTATAGCAAGATCAATAAATTTAAATCCAATGCGTCAAAGAAGCTTTTGAAATCATGTGAGAACACTTTTGGTCTTTTAGGGCGTTTAGCCCCTAAAGGACTAACTATCCCCTTGGGGGACAAATGGATTGCGGGCATGTACCTACAGCTAATTTAATTTTTGTGATTTTTGAAACTTTTATTGAAGGTGGGGATTTCAAAGATCTAAGTGAGCATCTAATTTTTCCTTCATTATGACATTTATTGAAGTAGTTATGCATGAATTTCTGAAAAAAGGAGAAGGTGGGTAGCCTAAAAAAAAATCAAATTTGCAATTTTTTAAAATAAAAATCTGAATTTCATTCTTTAGATTATTACATATATGGAAATTTTTTAATCATTCAATTTTGATTGATGAGATGAAAGTTATGAGAAGTTTCAGTTTGCAGGTAGGTATGAGACTCCCAAACCTCCATTCTTTTTGCCCCTTGTAAAATTTGTTGCTTTCCTTTTTTGAGCTCTTTGTGTATTTTTCTTTTTTACTTTTGTTTTCCAAGTTGTAGTAGACTAAGATTCCTTGATTTTTACCATTTGGATCAAATTAATTCAGATTTTTGAATTTTACATAAATTCTCCAATGTTTCTTAGTGTATATGCAAATTTCATGGCCTTACGGCATTGCAAGATTTTACAAAGTATGATCCACACCTCCAATTCATTTGAGAATTTTCCCACATTTACCTAACTTGGTCTTCTACATGGTAAAAATAAACCTGAACTTTGCGTAGAGCAATTTTTTGATATAGGAGCTATCAAAGGCTTTTGAAATTTTGGGCAACAAGGAAAAAAAAAAAATTTCACTTCAGATGTCAATATCTCACTCCTCTACTTCTAGAATGAGCTGAATTTTTTCCCACAAGTACCTCCCATAGTCTAAGGCAAGATCCAATGGTTGAATTTCCAAAAACACTTTTTTTCCAACCTGTCTACTTATTCCCCCAAAAGTGTCAGTTTTCAATGATTTTCAAATAGAAAAGGGCTTGGTCCTTTAGGGGTTAGGGGTTAACAAAGATTTAATGTGGATAGTTTTTAAGCTATTTTTGAGTAGACTCTTAATTGATTTGAGAGCTTTGTTTTGTTTACAATTTTTTCAAGTAGATGTTGAACCCTATACAATTTAATAGGCCACCTCAATGCAAGTCATGATCAAATTATTGAAGTATCCACCTAACATAATGACCTAAGTGATCATAGAAAATTATTCAAATGACAATAGCAAGTTGCTTCAAGAATAAGTAACTTTTATATGTCTTTTACTCCTTTTAGGTTTTTTTTTGTTAAGGAGTAACCATATGTATGTATCATCCGTGCAGCACCACAATAATCTTGGATGCAATCTATGTATCTGAATTGGTTAGAAAATCATCTTTTTGAAAAGAAAAGAAAAATCTAGAGCTACATGAAGTTTTTAAATAATGGAGAAATAATAAATAAGATGGTAGAAAAAATCAAATGGTTGCTAAAAATTATGGAAGATAATTCAAAAGAACTAGAAAAACAAATTTACATGAAAAACTAAGATGTTTTGTATGTATTACTGATATTGCTAGATGATGGATTGTCTTTGTTTATAGACATTTGATATCAATTAGTAAATTGGTAACATACCATAATTTGATAGGGTGTGATTGGTGATTGGGATTAATAACAAAATTAGTGGCCATTACCATTTGATAAATAAGTTGAGATAAACACAGTAAAATGCAAATTCTCTTCTAAGTATAAACCTTTTTATGGCAATATTATTAGTTTTTCCTTATGAACTTGATAGCATCTACTTCATGTGATTTTCATTAAGTTCATATTAAATGTTGTCAATTATAAAAAGGCTCGATACAAGAAAAATAAATACACAACAAGGTTTATTATACTAACTTATTTCTTCCAAATCAAAAGCATTTCAATAGAGTGGAGTAAATATTTCATTATTTGTTTGTGATGGTTGTTCATTCAATCCAAAGTGACAAAGCTATATATGATTATAAAGTCACATTTGAATATATTGGCTTTATTCTCTCCTAGCAATGAATGTATTGAAGTTGAATTTTTTTTATATACTAAGCCCGATTTTAACAAGAAATTATAGTTTTCCAAATTTGTAAAAACAACAAGGACAAAGCAATGTACTTTCACCATAATTTGAATTTATTGATTTTTACAGTTTTTTTTACGAAGGTATCTTTTGCAAGCTAATCTTTGCTATAATTGTCACAATTTTAAAATGTTGAAACCACACACACTTCTAGGAAGCAAATGGTTCAGATATCATATCAACTACAAAATATATTTAAAGAACATGGGGTTTTCACAAGCAAAATGGATTATAACCATAAACATCATATTCTCAACCAACCATGCTTTAAATTTTTAATTTTGAAAGCACAACAAAAAAACGAACCATGGTTAAACAAATGATATCCAGAGTAATATCCCTTAAATGCATTAAATCACTAAATTATTATGACTTTCAACATGGTTCTTAAAATTTATCCATTGTTTAATTTTAAATATCTAACAAGCAATTAAAGAAATTTAAAATATACTATCACAAATTATATAACAAGTCAAAAACTATTTATAAGTTTATTTAGAAATTATGATTCAATGAAGGTAACAATTTATAGTTGATAGTTGAATAGTGATTAACATAACATCATCAAATAAGAAGAATGGTAAAGTGCAACTTAATAATGAATGACATGATTCCAATTTAAAATACATTTTGAACATGTAAATTTATCCTATTGATAATTTGTAATGTACTCCATATTTTGAAAATTTGTAAAATTATCTTACATAAAAGCAATTTCACTTATCTCATTCTAATATATATTTTGGAGTCTTGTCACTTTGCCCTAATGCCTCAAAAAAACTTGCATACATTAGCAAAGTTTTGAGCCTTTCAAGAGCCCCCTACTTTGTCTCTAAAGGGGTCTTACAACACGCACTTACTACAACAAACAAATCACTAATACCCTATTTTTGCTCACCCTTTGAATTCAATGCAATCATGAAAACTATATTATTATGTTATCCCTATTGAACCAAAATTATGGTTACAAATGTACAACATGACCATAAATTCTACTTTACACTGTTTGAATAGATGAGTCACTAAGTACTTGGATAGTAAGTAGTGAGTACATTTACACATTTTATGAGTACAATGCCTTTTTGTATCATTTTGGATTGTGCATGTGGCTTAGGTACTTCTGTAAAGGTAGCCATGGGTATGAGTGCCCTTTTCTTGTACTCACTAGGCAATTAATAGCTTGGTTTGTCAAACCTTAGGGGGCTCTTGGAGGGTTCAAAACTTTGCACTCAAAGTAAAGACTTTTGACATGGCCTCTCACTTGTCCAATACAACATGAACAAATATTTAGCATTTTAGAAGACTGAATGCTTACAATTATAATACAATATCTTCAACCAAAAAATTCCTATGCCAACAAAAATCATAAGATTTAATAATTTGTATGCACTCTCCTATTTCTAAGTAGTGATAATTTTAATTTGATCATTTGATCATTGCCTTAAAAAAACGATCCACAATTTACTTATTGGTTATATATTATGTAGTTATAGTAGATATGCATCCATGTTTTTGTTTATAATGACCAAAATAGGTGGGTGAGTAGGTCAAAATTTACAATGTTGTACATTTCAATTCTTCCAAGTAAAAAATTCTACAAAATGGATTAGTTCCTTTGCGTAATCATGTGTCATGATACTAGAAATAGCACTTAAGAGAATGTACAAAATGGTCACACAACTTTTTTAATGCAAAAATGCATTGAAATTTGTTTCTTCTAGTTCTTGTTAAAGCTTGTCTGTTTTTAAGTCTCACCAAGGTTTAGAGCTTAGATAAGCAGAGTCAAATTTGACTTATTGTAAATACCATTGTACGTCCGTCAAAATGAAAAAGTCATTTTAATGAGGATCCTGATGTTTTTTAGGATTTAACATTTGCAATCACAAAAGGTATTTTATAGCATTTCAACATTTTTATGAAGCTAGAGTATAGAGAACCTTGAAAGGTGAATGGGACAACCCATAATTGGACATGATTAAACTTTGTTATATTTTACTTTGAACTTTAAGCTGGTATGTGCACAACCTGTTTTTATCAATTGTAATGGTAAAAAGAAAAATAGATAAAATCAAATTAAAATGAATGGAGGAATTTTGAAATACAATTTCTTTTTATAAGTTTTATCAATGGTCCTTGTTGCCATCGTAAGTAGAGGTTGCTTGTGACCTTATTCCTAATGCCAAAGCTTTAGTACAACTATTGATAATCAAGCCAAATTAGAGTTGTGGCTAAGCTAGATTATACCCTCAATTGTATTATTAGTTATAAAATGTAAATAGATCTAAACTTTTATAGTCAACTTATAGTAGAATATTTAATAGTAACTTAATGGTGCAGCTAGTAGTGACCAAGTTTGATGGATTGACATGGTTATTTAAGATTGATTTGTGTACACATGCACAGTCATGGTTGTACTACTTATTTATTCACAAATCAACTTTTGAATATATGGTTTGATATGCTCTTAATATGGCCATTATCATTGTTGTCATGGAAACTGTGCTTCCAACCACAATTGAATTATATCCAAGCTAAAAATAGCAAAACCTGATTATGGCTAGCAATGATCATCTTTCATGAATTTTATTATTTTATTATTTTATTATTTCATTATTTTATTATTTTATTATTTTATTATTTTATTATTTTATTTTATTTTTTATTTTTTTTATTTTTTTATTTTTTTTATTTTTTTATTTTTTTATTTTTTTTATTTTTTTATTTTTTTATTTTTTTTATTTTTTTATTTTTTTTATTTTTTTATTTTTTTTATTTTTTTATTTTTTTATTTTTTTTATTTTTTTATTTTTTTATTTTTTTATTTTTTTATTTTTTATTTTTTATTTTTTTATTTTTTTATTTTTTTTCTTTTTTACTTTTTACTTTTTATTTGTTGTTTATTTTTTTATTTATTTTGTATAAATATCCACTTTCTAGTTGCAAACTTCTGCTGCAATTTAAATATGGTTGAGCTTAGTTGAAGCTTTATGCTTCTAGTGCAGATTACAACTATTTTGGTAAACTAAGTCATATTATTTGCATATATTGTTGAATATAAAACATAAAAACATAGATGTTTTTCTTTGTGTTTTGGATATTTTATTGATGGAAATTTATTTAACAACATCATTGTTTAACTCTTAAAGGACCATTGTTCCTACGGGGGACAAATGGGATTTTAGGCAGGTACCTACGGCCTCAATTTTTGTTCTGATTTTTTGAAACTTTTTGTGAAGATAGGAAAATACATAAGCTTTTTGGGAATACAATTTTTATTCCAGTCAATGCCATGGAGCAAAGGTTATGACCAAATAAGCACAAAGTTGGGGAGTCCGGGCAGCAAAAACTTTTTACAAAAACTTAATATATATTTTTTAATTGTTTTTCTCATAGATTATATATTTTTCTACATCTGAAGCTTTGATTCACTTCATTTGGACTAGATATGAGAAAGTTATGGACAATCTTGTTTTTCTTGCAATTCAAGCATCTTCTTGAAAAAATAACTTATAAACTTCATTTTTGAATGTAAGCTTAACAAATTTTCAAAAAAATTGTTGGAGAGGGTGCAATTTTCTTTCTAGAACAATCTCACCATTGGGATTATTGCATTTCAATTCCATTGCCGGGTTATTAGCAATTTAATTTTTTATTCAATCTCACACCTCCTTCTACCTAATGTTTTTTTAAAGAATGAAAATGAAATATTTTGTTTTGATTTTTTTCCCAAGATTCTTAACTCAAATTTCCACCATAAAAAAATAAAGTTCCAAACTCTAAGGTGCAAAAAAATTCAGTTAAAAAAGTTCAAAGTCAAATAATCTAATCATGCAAGGTGCAAAAAAACTTGTTTTTCTCACTTTAAATGCAAATATTTTCCAATTTGTGTGGTCAAAGTTCTTGAGTTTTGTATGACACATTCTTATACTAGTCTAGTACAAGATCCTATGGTCAAATATGCAAAAAGACTAGTTTTCAAACTTTTTTACTTTTTGCCATAGAAGTGGTAGTTTTAAGTGACTTTTGACAAAATAAAAGCCATGGTTCTTTAGGGGTTAAGTGTTTTATTGGAGCTCTTTCTCTCGACATGCTAGAGAATACTATGAGTTATTTTTTTGGTTAAAATACATGATATCATAAGTATATTGTATATACTTTACTTTTCTAGCAATGTATTTGAGCCACAATTGAGGTGACATGTCCCCTCATTTTGTGATGCATAATTTTGAGTATATAAATGTTGGAGGGTTTGCAAAAAAAGGTTATACTTTTAGTTAATTAATGTTTGATGGATATCCCTCTTTGTGGTATTATGCATAAAATAAACCAAAAAGCACGGTCCATACTAATGTTTATTTTAAAATCTTTATTTTCTGTTGTGATTGTTAGTTGCTCTTTGGTAGTTGGTTTTTCTATAAAAAAACAAGAAAAGTCTTTCTATGGCATTAATCTACATCTCTAACATTTTTATCTTAGCACAATCTATACTTGAATTTTCAAATCCACATTTGTTATGATTTTTGATCACTTGTTAAGTTTTCATTATATTTTTAAATTTATTTTTTCCTTTAATATTATAGAAACTCCATTGTGAACTCACTTTGAGGGTTTTAAGCCAAATAGAGTTTTATCTTGAATAAAGAGCAACCTTAAAGCTCTAAATCATATATTTAAAAAAACTGAATTGCCTTCTATCGAATTGGTTTTGAAAGTTTAGAAAACTCATGTTTTCACAAAATTTAGGGAAATAGTTAATGTATATATCCAAAACTTCATGTGAACATATTTTTTTCAAAATTATGTTTTTTTAGGTTTTTTATATCTTTAAAACTTAGCCTTAAAGATTCAAAAGATCAATTGGCTTTTTTACAAAATACTTGATAAATGCTTTATATAAATAGTTCTTGCCAAAACATCCAGACTTTTTGTTTCAATTTGTAGATTGCACAACTGTACTCCACCCTATTGGTTAATACTTTTAAGGTATATATCGAATTCAGAAAATTATCATGTGACAAAAAAATAAGAAGTACAAAATTTGGTTTATAAAAATTCAATCACAAATTGCAAAAACCTTCGCTGTGTGCATATGGATTTTATTGGTTGAAATCAATTGTGTGAATCATAAATGTAATATTATTATTATTCTAAAATGTTGGCCACGTTTTGTAAAAAAGTGTAATATATGCAATTTATTTTAAACTGCTAAAATATCGATCTCATGCTTGAGACCTCTAACATGGTTGATGTCTCCTACAACGTTTCAAAGGTAAATATTTTATCATTGGACCTTTTGCTTAAGATATGGTTGTAACATTAACATGCGTTCATTTGGTTAATTAATTTGTTATCTGGCTATAGATGGTTATTACAATTGCATATTAGGTCCAAATTTAGGGAATTAGCATTGTGACACCCCAAATTGTTAACGAGACACTTCATGTGAGCATGAAATGTGATTTTTAATGCTGATTTTTTTATCTGAATAAAAAAATTTGTTTCACCTTTATCATTCAAGTATACTCAAAAAAAAAAGAAGTGTGTTTACATTTCAAATTGAAAATATAGGACTTTTGAGTTATTTAAAGCAAAAACACATCAAAAAATAGTATTGGTGCAATAATATTTCCACAAAAATTTGTGTTTGCCATGCTTTCTTTGAAGGAAGTGGTAATGCAGTGATTGAATGAATGATGGACCACTTGAAAAAATCAAAAATAGCACTGAATGATCAAATTTCATGCTCACATGGGATATCCAATTAGCAGTTTAGGGTGTCGCTGTAGTACTTCCCCAAATTTATTGCCTTCTCTCATTTTGACAAATTTTGTTACATGCGTTTTTGGCTTGCTTTCAATTTGTCACAACATTTTAAAAAATGTTTCACACTTCTAAAGATTTGCTTAAAACATTGCAGAAGCATGTGCTTTAGTGTTTTGGCAAAAATGATGTGTTCAACATAATTAGGCAAAAGTCAAGTTTGGTGAGAACATGGGCAACTATGCACTTTGCTTATCCTTTGTCCACAACAATGCTAGCGTGCAAGCCTCAAGCGGCAAGCTTGTGAGCCTTGAGCATGAATACCATGAGCTTGTGAGGCTTGAACTTTAAAACTTTCAAATATCATAAATCAACTTCATATTTCTTTAAAAAATTAGTAAAATTCAAACAAAAAATTCTATTTATAAAAGATTTGGGGATCTATGACCAGGGACATTTTTTGTACCTACAATTGTGGAAATGTGAAATATTTTGTTAAAAGTCAATTTGGTGATAATATTGTATGAATAATAAATTCAAAGTTACAAAGTGAGTTATGAGCTTCATGTACAACCATTCAAAAGATGGATCATTGAATAAATGAAATATAAGAAAATGAAATAATGTAATTTACAAACACATGTAAAAAGAAGGCCTTCCTCTCTAGGCTCATTCTAAGCTAAACTAGAAGCATCCTTTTTGTTGCGGTAAAATACAGAATATATGACTATTTAGATAAGGGGAAATTTCATGAATATCCCAAAAGTTTGCAATATTTTCATAGATATCTTGCTTTTCCAAAAATATCACAAATACCCTTGGATAAAAAAGTTTAGGCGTTTACTTTGTTGTGCATGCCACTTCCTTGCTTCCTTTGTACGCATGCATAACAAGAAAAAAGTAGTGTGCGCACAAAGGAAGAAAGGAAGTGGCATGCATAACCAAACAGACGCCTAAGTTTTTTGTTCCAAGGGTATTTGTGATATTTCTGAAAAAGCAAGGGTATCTACAAAAATAATGCAAACTTCAAGGGTATCCATGAACTTTTCCCTTTAGATAATTATTGAAATACAACATTTGTACAAAAGCAATCTCATCCAATATTTGCTCTAATTTTTCATATGAAATCTACACTAAAGAAGAAGAGGGTTTTGAATATCAATATATAGAAATTTTCAACTTGTACTAAAGGAGAGAAAGTTTTTACAAAAAACTAAATTGTTCATTCAATTATGCCAAGCTAAAAGAGAGTGCGTATAAAATTACATTCCTTCTTGTTAGACTAGGAGACATTGTGAAATGTACATAAAGGCATGTCAATACTTGAACCACTTGATGACCAATTGGGTTTCAAAATAGACATTGAAATCAAACTTAGAAGGAGAATATACACTCTAAAACTATAATATAGATTCTAGAACTTCATATCTTGTTCTATAGAATTAATAAGTGGAACCAATTGTAGGAGTTCATCAATTTTAGAGATCTTATCTTCTTCTACATAAACTGAAGACTCAACAAAACAAGATCACACATGAAGAGGGTGGTTAGAAACTTTTGTGTTTTCAACAATAAAATATTTAGGAAGATTAAATTGAACGTTGAAGCTAAATTCAGCTTAGAACCTCTTCCAAAAACTAACCTTAAAACATTTGAAGTTGTGCCTTCCACAAAGTTTCAAGCTTCTTGAAATTTTTTGGACACCAAAATTTAGTGCTTTGGGCATTCAAGTGTAAACAGTAAAAATTACAATGAAGTTCAACCTACCCAAAAAAAGAAAAAGCTTACCAATGTGAACATGGTGTGAAATGCAATCATTTCTAGTATATCTTCAAAGCAGCTATAACAATGACCAACTTGCAAGTTATTCATATCACCCACTAGCACTAGATTTACCTTCTTTAAAATATATTGAAGCAATCATGTTAGAGGATGACCATGACATTTCTTGCATATGAGGGTTGAATAGCCAAAATTTGGCTAAGTTTATGTTTAGTGGTTATTAAATAATGATATGGAGGTGGCTCAACGGACCACTGAGAGCCTAGTCATCCCTAACTAAACTCCTAGAGATGCATCCAACCACCCTCAAACTGCTAAAATGAATGATCAACCACTTCCCAAATTGCTAAATGAATGATTGGCCACCCCCAAAATTCCTAAAATGAATGCCTTCTATGATGTCTTACCAGCCATTTTTTTAGTTGCCACCTCTGACAGATTTTGGCCCATGACAGGCCTTCCCTCAAAATATAACCCAATGTTGTGAGGACAACACTGCAATAAGTGGCGACCATAAAAAACCCTATGTCTTACATTCGCAGCTTGAGCAACAAAAGTGGCTAGGTACACCTCCAACAGCTTAACCCCTAAATCCCTAGGGCCTTTATTTTGTTAAAAGACACTTAGAACTGCCATTTCTATTGCAAAGAGTAAGAAAGTTTGAAAATGGATCCTTTTGCATATCTAACCATAGGATTTTATACTAGAATAATGTAAGAATGTGAAAACAAAAATTCAAAAACTTTGACCGCACATATTGCAAGATATTTGCGTTTAAAGTATAAAAAACAAACTTTTTTGTAGCTTGCATGATTAGATTATTTGACTTTAAAATTTTTTCACTTAAAATTTTTGCACCATAGAGTTTTGAGGTTTATTTTTCTATGGTGGAAAATTGAGTTGAGAGTCATTGGAAAAAATAAAAACAAAAAACACATTATTTTCATTCTTAAAAAGAACATTAGGTACAAGAAGGTATGAGATTCAACAAAAGCCTAAATTGTTAATAACTTTGTAATGGAAGTGAAATGCAATTTTTCCAATGGTGGGATTGTTCTAGGAGGCAAACTTTGCCCTGTCCATCAATTTTTTTTGAAAAAATGTTAAACCTGCATCCAAAAATGAAGTTTATAAGTATTTTTTCAAGAAGATGCTTGAGTTGCCCTAAAAATAAGATTGTCCATAACTTTCTCATAGCTAGTTCAAATGGAATGAATCAAAGCTTTAGATGTACAAAAAATATATAATCTATAAAAAAAAGCTTAAAAAAAAATAGTTTTTGTAAAAAAAAAATTCTGCCCAATCTCCATAAATTTTTGCTGAACTAGGCATATCTTTTGCTTTTGGGCATAGATTGGAATAAAAACTATATTCTCTAAAAACTAAATTGTTTTCCTATCTTCAATAAAAGTTTCAAAAAAACAAGACAAAATTGACGCCATAGGTACCTGCCCTAAACCCCATTTGTCCCCCGAGGGGACACTCAGGGTTTAAGGATTTAAGGTAGGAATACCATAAACAATTGCTCTCCAATTATGGCAAAGTAGACTAAGCTGAAACCATCAAGAGTTGGCTATAAAATAGATTTCAAAAAGATGTTATTACCTTGCATTTGATTGGTTCAAACTAGTTTTGGAACAAGGTTCTAGAGGTAGCCGTTTAAGGTGCACCTGTGAAACCGAAATAGGTCAAAATCAAGAATCCACATTTATATTGCATAAAATGTCCATTCTTGGATAATTGTTTTTGCACTCTCTCTTATCCTTGTTTTTGCACAGCTTGAGCTTAATTTCTCAAGAAATTACCCACATCTTACAAGCAAGAGGGGTTTATTTTAACATTTTATGATAGTTCTACCTTAGTGGCCAAAAACAAAACTCCTAAGGGTGTGCCAACCATCTCCAAAGTGCACAAATAAATGCCCTTTATTTTTATTATTTGTTGTGATAAAAAATTGGAGGCAAATGGGCACAAACCAAGACCTTATTTTTGGATGAATAAGCTCTTAGAGTGTGCCCAACCATTTCCAAGTTGCACAAATAACCTTAGTTTATCTTCATTTTTATTGATGGTGGAAAACTTAGGGTTGGCTAGGCACACCCCTAGGAGCTTAGTCCTCCAAGAGTAAGCTCCTAAGGGTGTGCCTACCTATCTTCAAAGCACATAAATTATGCCTGGTAATATTTAGAATTATATAGTTGCAAAAATGATGGCAATCAAGGACACCCCCTTGAGCACATTCATGAAACAATGTGCTCCTTGGGGTGGATCCAACGGTCCCTATTTTTCACAAATTCATGCCTTGTATGAACATTTTTCATGAATTTGTGAAAAATGGGGACGGTTAGGTCCACCCCTAGAAGCATCCTCTTGGAAGACGATGCTCTCGGCACTCTACCCAACCATCCCCATTTTTCACGAATTCATGCCTTGTATGAACTTTTTTCATGAATTTGTGAAAAATGGGGACAGTTGGGTGCACCCCTAAGAGCATCCTTTTGGAAGAGGATGCTTCCAAGGGTGTACCCAACCGTCCCCATTTTTCACAAATTCATGCATTATATGAACAATTTTCATGAATTCGTGAAAAACGGGGATGGTTGGGTCCACCCCTAGATGCATTCTCCTAGAAGAGGATGCTTCTAGGGGTGGATCCAACCGTCCCCATTTTTCAAAACTTCATGCATTATATGAACAATTTTCATGAATTTGTGGAAAATGGGGACGGTTGGGTCCACCCCTAGGAGCATCCCCTTTGAAGAGGATGCTCCCAAGGGTGTACCCAATTGTCTCCATTTTTCACAAATTCATGCCTTAATTGAGCATTTTTCATGAATTTGTGAAGAGGATTGTCCTAGGGGTGGATCCAACCGTCCTCATTTTTCACAAACTCATGCCTTGTATGAATATTTTTCATGGATTTGTGGAAGATGGGAACAATTGGGTACACCCTCGGCAGCATCCTCATGGACAAGGATGCTCCCAAAGATGTACCCAACCGTCCCTAGTTTTCACAAATTCATGCCTTGTAGTGACAGTTTTTCATATAATTGCGCAAATCCAGTTGGGCACAGTTGGGCACAATCCTAGTAGCACCTTCTTGGATGCAGATGTTAATAGGGTGTGCCCAACTGTCTCCATTTTTCCCAAATTCATGAAAAATATTCAGACAAGGCATGAATTTTTGAAAAATGGGGACGATTAGGTACACACCCGGAAGTATCCTCTTCCAAGAGGATGCTTCTAAGGGTGGACCCAACCGTCTCCATTTTTCACAGATTCATGAAAAATGTTTAGACAAGGCATGAGTTTGTGAAAATTGGGGACGGTTGGGTCCACCCCCAAAAGCATTTTTGTCCAAGAGGATGCTCCTAGGGTTGGACCCAATCATCCTCATTTTTCACAAATTCATGAAAAATGTTACCACATGTCATGAATTTGTGAAAAATTGGTATGGTTGGGTACACACCTGGGAGCATCCTCTTCCAAGAGGACGCTCCTAAGGGTGGACCCAGCTGTCCACATTTTTCACAAATTCATGAGAAATGATGATATAATGCATGAATTTGTGAAAGATGGAGACGGTTGGGCACATCACCAAGACCTCATTCTTCTAAGAATGAGCTGGGGGAGGTGTGATGAACCATCTCTCACTAGTAGAAAACTCCTTCCAAAACAACAGAAAACCAATAGTTTCTTGTTGATTTGGGCACTTGCCCACGCTAATTGACTAATTTAACAGAATTCTGTAAAAAACTAAATACTTTCTGTTGATTTGGACACCATTATCTAAATCAACAAAAAATTTGGAATCTTTCAAAGATCTTTTGGGAATTTTTTGTGAATCTTTAAGAATCTTCAAGAATCTTTTGGGAATCATTGAGAATCTTTTCAAGATTTTTAAGAATATTTAAGAATCTTTTTGAGATTTTCGAATCTTTGAGAATCTTTTAGGAATCTTCATGAATCTTTGGAAATCTTTCGAAATCTATTCAAGTTTTTTTGGAATCTTTGAGAATGTTTGAGAACAATTGAGAATCTTTGAGAATCTTTTTAGAATCTTTGAGAATATTTTGGAATCTTTGGGAATCTTTTCAAGTTTTTTTGGAATCTTCGAGAATGTTTGAGAACAATTGAGAATCTTTGAGAATCTTTTTAGAATCTTCAAGAATCTTTGGAAATCTTTGAGAATCTTTGAGAATCTTTTAGGAATCTTTGAGAATCATTTGGAATCTTTGGGAATCTTTTCAAGTATTTTGGAATCTTTGAGAATGTTTGAGAACAATTGAGAATCTTTGAGAATCTTTTTAGAATCTTTGAGAATATTTTGGAATCTTTGGGAATCTTTTCAAGTTTTTTTGGAATCTTCGAGAATGTTTGAGAACAATTGAGAATCTTTGAGAATCTTTTTAGAATCTTCAAGAATCTTTGGAAATCTTTGAGAATCTTTGAGAATCTTTTAGGAATCTTTGAGAATCATTTGGAATCTTTGGGAATCTTTTCAAGTATTTTGGAATCTTTGAGAATGTTTGAGAACAATTGAGAATCTTTGAAAATCTTTGGAAATCTTTTGAGAATCTTTTTTGAAATTCAAAAAACCTTTGAAAATCTCTAAGAATTTTCAAGAACCTTTTTGGAATCTTTGAGAATCTTTTTAAAATCTTTATGAAATTTGTTAAAGTACTTCAAAATACTTATAGAAATAGAATCTCTTAGACTGAATTAGAGTCCTTTAGGAATCTTTTTGTAAATCATCAAAATACTTTCAAAAAAACTATCACAATAGTGTAGGTTTGTTTTTGAAATCTTTCTAAAATCTTTTTGGTCCTCATTAAAAAATTTTAAAGTTTTAAAAAACAAAAGAAGTTTTCAAAAAAAAAGAATCTTTTAGAAGTTTGAGTGTACATTGACTGGTTTTATTTTCTTTACTTTTCGCAATATGGTAAGATTTAAACTTAGCAGCCTTTAAAGTCAAGTAAAAACATGACCATAATAACAAAAAACTCAATAATTTTTTGTTGATCTAGATACTTTTGGACACAACTTCACTAATTCAACAAAATTTTATATAAAAAGTACAACATTTTGTTGTTTTAAATACCAAAATTTCTTTACAAACAAATATAAATGATGCTCCTCAATTCTTTGAAGAAATCATACATGTCCCTTAAGGATTAAAAGTACCAAAAATATCTTTGTGTTACATGATAACTAAGTATAGAGTTTAATGCAAATTCTTACAAGAAACCAAAGGTGTTTTTTACTTTTCAAATAACACAAGGATATATTTAACATTTCAAAATAGAAGAGTTATTTTAAAAAATTTTCCAAAATAATAGGAGTATAATTGATATTCCTACAAAAAATAAGGACTATTTTTTATGTTTCACATATTTTTGGTGTAAACTTGATATTTTGAAAGACTTAAAGGGTATTTTTAGTAATTTTCCTTCTATTACTAACCAAATGAATTAAAAAAAAAAAATCTTATAAAATATTTTTATAAGCTTTAAAAGATGGGAATTGATATGTGTACCACACCCTTCCAAGTACTTTACCACACCACGAGGTAAATTTTAGATTTCTACCATCAAAAAGCTAAATTTGAAAATTTTGAATTCAGATTTGGGCTTAGAAACCATGGTATTGTCTAGAATCATAAAAAAAGTTGCAAATCAACAACACCCAATGAAAAAGTTTAGTTAGGGAGAAAATTGTTAATTTTACTTTTGTTTGTAAAAAATGATAAGCTTTTTCATTGGGTGTTGTTGAATTGCAACCTTTTTTATGGTCCTAGACAATATCATGGTCTCTAAGTCCAAATTTGAATTCAAAATTCTCAAACTCAAATTTTTGATGGTAGAATCTAAAATTTACCCCAAGGGTGTGGTATAGTAGTTCAAAGGGTGTGGTTCACATATTAATGCCCTTAAAAAATATCCAAAACTATTCAAAAGTCAATAGAATTTTGATTTTATAATTGCAAGGTTTTAGTTCCGTAACTTTTCACGACTTCATGTTATTTGAAGCTATCAAACTATGGAGGCTATTTTAACAAAATAAGGTTCTTTTTACAAAAAAATTAGCACTAAATAATAATTATTAATGAATCCAACCTTTGCCTGCAACAATCCTTATGAGATTTGTGAATTCCAAAAAAAATTTATAAACAAAATCAAAAGGATGGAAATAAACAGTTTATTTAAAATTTCTAAATACCTTCTCTGATTTTAGCTCATAACTTTTGATAAAAAGATTGAAATCCAAAAAAAAAATTTGGAGGTGAAAGTAAAATACATTTACCAACTATTCTTAGTTCTAAATTTTTTGAAAAAAAGTCCTTTAATGGGCGGAAATAGCCTCCAAAGTCTACTAGATTACTAAAGATATGAACATTTAATGTACAAATAGAATCATGATACTAATGTGTACATGTGCATTTGCACATTCTCTAGTGGTTTTGAGAATGTGCTAAGGTTGTGAAGTGTGAGAGGAGAGGTGGAGGGTTCAAACCCCGCTACCAGCAGCTGCCCAGAAGCTCGGGCAGCTGCTTGGAAGCTCGGACAGCTGCCCAAAAATTTGGGCAGCTGCCTGGGGGCTTGGGCAGCTGTTCGGAAGCTTGGGCAGCTGCCTGGAAGTTCGGGCAGCTGCTTATCTCCTAAAAATTTCACATTTTCGTAAAATAAAAACAAATTCTATGAAAATAATAATTTAAAAATGAAAAGAAATAGAATTGAATAACATAAAATATGTAATAGAAATTAACAACAAATTAACAAAAATCTGTAAATAATCAACATAAAATATGTAATAGAAATCAACAACAAATTAACAGAAAACTATAAATAATCAACAGAAAATCAACAGAAAAGTACTCAAATCAACTTGACCAAATTCACAGAAAAAATCAACAGTTTTTGGTTGCTATTCTGTTGATTTTGTGCTGAATTTTCTACTAGTGTCTTATGTGCACAAATACTTGTTCTATATTTTTAATTTTTGTATGGTTGAAAATTTGGTAGTTGTTGGGTACACTTCTAGTAGCATAGTTGTGGAGCTTAGTTGTTTACAACTTAGCTTCTTGGGGTGTGCCCAATGACCCTTAATATTCAGAAATGAATGCTTTATATGTATTTTTTGTGTTTGTTGGTTGAGAATTGGTGGTCACTAAGTGCACCTTCGAGAGCCTAGTTGTCAATGCCTAAGCTCTAGGAGTGCGTCTAGCCACCCTTTAGTCTTGTTTTTTAAATTATTTGATAGCATTAGTACGTATTTGTTAATTTGTAGACTTCTAGAAACACTTTGCAACTTCTATACTTGTTGTCACTTGTTAGAATCACAAGTGTCCTTTTTTTGATCATTTTTTTCATCACTTAATTGGATTTCTTTCTTATATAGAGTTCTTTGTAGATTTAGAGAAATGTTTACTTTGGATTGTTGTCATATTTTTGATAGCAGTAATGCAAAGCGACAAATTGTTTTGCTACTTCTAAACAATTATAATCTCATGCACTTGCTCAAATATTATGTGATTTTAGGATATGGTGTTAGGCTAGATTACAATCCCTTGTTGTTTTGTTGTATGATAATTGGTATTAGATTATCCAAAGTGTTTGTCCATTCCAAGATGTATAATTCTTTATAATTCTTTTACTTTAACACTGAACTCTTTTGTTTTGGATTCAAAGCTATCTATTGATGCTATTGCAAATATTTTTGTGGGTGAGTCATTTGATGATGGCATTTTTTTGTTGCATGCCCAAGAATTTGTGATGTCAATATGTGGTGATTTGATTGCAATTGTTCAACTTGTTTGATGCATATATTACATTGGATTCAAAAATTGGCTTGCTTCCACTACAAAAGTTCATTGAGTTTTTGCATGTTTTTGAGCTAAAACATTGTGGAGTGAAACTAATAAAGAAGACGTGGTATACAATACTTGTAGATGTGTTTATCTCATTCATGTTTTGGGTATGCAAAGTTATTTTAAGCCATGATTATTTCAATTCCTCATTTAGTGGTTTTTTCTTGTTCTCTTCCTTCGATGTAAAGGCTTTGTTCTTTTCATCAATATGTGTAGCAAGAGATTGTTGTTATTTCTTAGACTACGTTTTATGGAAGTACCAAGGAATCATTGTTGAGGATGAAATGAAGGATGTTGATGTAGCTAACATCATGCAAGCAAGATCAAAGGAGAAAGCTAAGAAATTTTATGTGAAAATGATGGAATTTGTAGCTATTGCAAATTCAATCAATAGCCAAAGTTGTCTTGAAGAGATTTGACATCAATATTAATAATCTCTTGTTTTAGTGCATCACGCGTTTCTTAATTCATCCCTAAACTACATACACTGGCCTTGACATAGGTTGAAAAGCATTGTAACTTAAGTAGGATACTTGGAATGATGCTAGACAAGCTTCACTTGTTGCCACGCGCCACACAACATCATACCAAATGCCCAAGTTCTTCAAATAATGCAATTTGTTAGTGCCATCTTCTTATGCTAAATGGTTTCCACTAAAATCAATGCAAGAAGAGAAATTGAAGACTTTCATAAGCAAATGTGATTAATATACTAAAGTAGGTTGCATTTTTATAACTTTAAATCTACATTAAAGGTAAGGAGATGAAGTTTTTGTATTTCAAGGTTGTTGTGTGATGGTTATGGATGATTGCAAGAAACACTTGTCCTATTTCTTGTCCCCTTCACCTCCTGCAAGTGCTTTTTGGCTTGTAACTTTTGCGCAGCAAGTTCTTTTGAGCTGAAATTTTAGAGGAAGGTAGATGTCATAGTTACAAACCTTCTATAATTTTTGCATTCTTTTATAATTATTTTACTATTTTTAAACAGCCCCCAAATAGGTGTTTACCTTGGCCATTTTGGAGGTTTTGAGTACTATTTTGGGTCCAAAAAAGCGAATCTCATGCCACAAATCAAGGAAGTTGTTCATCATAGAGCATTACATGGATTTGTAGAAGCATTTCATAAAATATTAAATTCCATGCCGTGCACACACCCTCAAAGTGCGCGTCCTTTCTCAAATGATTGGTGAAATAAGAAAAACTTCTTACAAAAACCACTTGCAACATGTGAAGCTACTCAAAGAGGTAAAAAATGGCCATTTTTGTTTTTATTTTTTTGATTTATTTTACTATTTTCTAAAAAGCAAAAAAAAAAATTATCTTTTTGTTGGTAATTTCTGGCCCTCTATTTGTGTGCATAACTTTTAGAATAAATTTTTTCTAAGTCTGAATATTCACAAATATGCTATTTTAAGTGCTTTACAAATTTTCCGTATTTTATTTTATTTAAAAAAAATTATTCCAAAAGCTCGGTAGTACTACTAGTACTACAAGTACTTAGGGTGTTTGAGACAAAACAATGAAGTGTTTCTTGCAACTACCCTTATTTGATTTTCTTTAAAACTTTGACAATATGATCACAATGTACTTCACATAGTTTTTGTTTTTACTAAGAAGCATTTGCAAGATTATGGCACAGCTGTTGTAATTTATTCTTATTTTGCTGATTCTAAGGTTGATATTACAAGGCTTTGCAAAATTTATCTTATGTTGGTAATGAAAGAGTAGATGGGTATAACTTGACTACATTTGACTTTGTCTTTTGATACCTCTTGCAATATGAGTCCCTTATATTTTATCTTCTTTAATTTGATGTTTTTATTTTATTTTTTGTGTGTATAGTTATTTATTAATTGCATGGTTGGTTTGTTAGACACAAAATTTGTATTTATCCTCTTGGTGAAGGACCTGAAAGAGGAACAAAATTGCCATTTCACTTTTGAACACATAGGGACAATGGAAAAAGTAGGCTTGGACATTGCATCGGATGACAATTTCATGAATTTCACATGGACAAACAATTTAGCCATGCATGGCATTAGACCATGGCTCATAAGACCATTTTGTGAAAGATCCCAAGTTCATTTAGCTTCTCATTGAAGCCGTATCGCTTGAAAGGGATGTTCTTTTGGATTGCACAACCTCAGCTAGTAGTATTACTAGTTGTATTGTTGTATTTTTTGTATCCTTCTTTTTGTTCTCAACTTAATTTTGCTTAATGGTTTCTATTTTGTTTACAAGTGCGGTGGTTACTACTTGTTTTAGTATAGACCATCATATTTGGAATTAGAGGAAAATGAAGACATTTTTGTTGTAATATTGAAATTCATGATGCAGACCTTTTCCGCAATAATAGATAAAGAGGAGCCACCTTTAATAGTAACTACATAAGATCCAAATGCTATCCATGAATTATCTTAAAAATTAGCATAAGATTTTAAATTTAGTAAATAAGTCTTCATCCTTCATCATTCTATTAAAATATAATGTATTTATGTTTGAATTGACTTTAATATATTGAATACATTTAAATAGCAATTGTAGATTGATAACAAGGACCAATTCTCCAACCAACACTATTAAGAAATTTTGAATTAGTCTGGATACAATTTTTTCACTATCTTTGTATGCATAGCAAATGGCCTCAATATTTGAAGCTTATGATGCTTTATACTTAGATGTTGTTGTGATATTTATACTTTGAACATCCTTTAGTTTATAGATGGAATGGCTTCTAACAAAGAGCAATCTTCATACATACCCAATACTAATGACTCATCCAAATGACCCAATGAGTCCTCTGAGACTTAAACTTGTGAAACTTTCATAATTCAGAAATTGGTATGTGTATAGTTTATTTATTATCTATACATTTGTGTGTTTTATGGCTATATATTTCCTCCTTGCATTTGCTAGTTTATTTCATTATTACATGATTTATGTAAGTCTACAACAAATTTGAAATTTTTGATTAAGGAGTTCAATTTGTTTCATATATTCCACAAGTTTTCTTACAATATGATCTACTTATTATTTTAGATTTGTACTAAAGTTCCACGGTCATAGGTATTCACACCAAAATTTGCTTAAAAAATTTCCCGCTCATAGGCTCTCAAGCTCACAAGCTTATGCTCACAGGCTCGCCTGCTAGCAACCTTGCCTTTGTCCATTACTACACTCATTTTCACATCTTTATCAACATTGTTTTACACCAAAAATAATCACAACAAAATAATAAATATATCACAGTTAAGCAATAGTGAAGTTGTTTTCTAATTATTTGACCTGCATATTTTTAACTAATGTAATTTGCATGTGACTAACACCTATAGTAATATTATTGAGCAAATTCAACTTAAATGAAGTATGAAAACTTTATAACATGATATATAGAATGTGGTTTATTTGATTTATAACCACATTTAGTTACCTAAGCTTTCTAATCTCTTAACATTAAAAAATCTTAATGATTAGTTCCAATTTAATGTCTTCAAAAACCTGAATTCTTTAAATCTTGCAAAACACTCTTATAAAAGTTGATTTTTTATTAAAAAAAGAAGTCTTTACTTGAATGATTTTAAGTTTCACATTTAAGCTTATCAATTAATCATACATCTAATCATTTTGTATTTTATTTAAAAACTGATATATGCACACCGGAGGGTTGCTATTTGCACGCCTCCCTAGAATAAAGTTTACATTTCTACCATCATAAAGCTGAATTTGAGAATTTTGAATTCAAATTTGGACTTAAAGACCACGATTTTGTCTAAAACTAGAAAAAAAGTTGCAATTCAACAACACTCAATGAAAAAAATTATCTTCTTTACAAATAAAAGTCAAAGTAATCTTTTTCCCCTAGCTAATTTTTTTCATTGGATGTTGTTAATTGCATTTGTTTTTATAGTTCTAGACTAGATTATGGTCTCTGAGTCCAAATTTGAATTAATACCTCAATGTGCATACATCAATTCCCTTTATTTAAACACAAACCTTTTGTACAACTTCATTATACATTTGTGCTAGCAATGAATCTTTTGATTTTTTTGAGTTTGAAGTTTCACTTATTGTATCTATAAAATGACTAAAACTTAAATATTAGACCTATAAATTTTACTTTTTATCATTTGTGTATATTTTATTGCAAAAAATTGATTTTTTTATTGAAGTTTTTAAATAAAATACATAAATATTTTATTTATTACAAAAAATTTACAATCATTATCAATGATTATGTATCATTATAAAACTTAACTAATTATTTATCACAAGATCCAGTTTTGTGACGTTACAAGATTTTGGATTCAAACCTTAAAAGTGAAATACAGAAGACGCATATAAATTGTACATAAAGGTAAGTAAGTAAAAAGATAAAATCATTATAAAATTTGAAATAATAACAAATTATGATTGATATTGATTTTCATTTTATATTGTAGCTCTACAGTATTATTTATTTTAAATAAAGCAGCAATAAAAAAATATTTTTTGTCAGTTCTATATAAAATTTTAACCTTTTAATAATATTTTTTTCCTAATTTTTCTTCTATCATTTCATTTTTACACTTATTTGTTTTTGTTTTTTTGAGAATAAATTTTTTCACAAAAAAATAAATATCTTACATATGAAACAAAAAACTTTAAAACCATCATTTTCATTAGTTTGGATTTATTAAACAAAAACATTGCTATAATAATTGTAGCATTTTATGGTCTATATTGAAAAAATTGTAAAGTGCTATTTACACTTTATTACTTTATACCTTTTCAATTTTACCTTGTGATAATTTTGTTTTTGTTTATAATGTTGCACACCGCAAAAAAACTATAGAGATCCTTTGTCCTTAAGTTTGTAACTTTCATAATCTATTTTAATGATCTTTACATATTGATTTTGTTATATGAATCATCTTTGAAAATCTCATTGGAAATTCTAGGTTCCTAAAAGGTTCAACCATGAGTAATATTAATAAGCACCCTATGGTTCTATAACGTCACTATGTGCTTTATCATCATCTCTCAAAAATGTTATATATCATCATCTCTCCTAAAAATGCGATATATCATTATCTCTGCCAAGTGTGTGATAAATCATCTTTTCTGCTAAAAATGCGCTATATCATCCTCTCTCTGAAAGGTAGCTCGCTACTTTTAAATTTGTATTAATATTTTGTAAGTTTCTTTTCTCATTTATTTTCAAATTGTTTTGTTTATAAAAATAGATGTGCTAAATAATACTCAGACAATCATTTGCACTAATTTAATTTTGTTACATTAAAATATAATTATAATAATTGTAAATAGACAAATTTAGAAATTGAATTTGCTAGTCACTAGACTTTTATGCTCCATTTCTGTGGCTTTTGCGACATTTACCGTTTAGCCAAATAGTATGTACCCTTATATCTTATCATCATTTCATTGATAGTGCCAAACTTCTCAACATTCCATGAAGATTGATAACTTTTCTTAACTGCGTCTAACAACCATTGTAGCTGTTCCATTTTATCGTATCAAGGTAATAACCTATTGTGTACATACTTGGCTGATTTTGTAAAGTGCAAACAATTTATTAAAGTAAATAATCGCATTCGAGTTTTAAAGTTTGAAATTATTGGATAATGAAAAATTGAATCAATTTCCTACCATTAAAGTCTTTTGTTAGGTTGTTTATTCATTCTCATGTATATGATCATTGCAATATACACTTCCAACTCTTTTACATTGCAAAATACTCAATACAGACATACATGCATTATATCATCTTTTCTTCTAAAGAGGCGCTATATTATCTTCTTTCTAAAAGGTAGCCGGCTACTTTTGTATTTTTATTAATGGTGCATGCTAGGCAAGACGCACTCACCACCAAAGCAGCAGCGTTGCGTAGACACACCACATCATTGGCCATGCCCTTCATAAAAATTATGGCAGGAGAGGTGATTTGATGGGCTATGGGGAGGAGGAGCGCCAATGGGAAAATGCCCAAAGATTTTGGTGGCTTGGCTAGCCGACTAGGCAATGACCCAATTTCTCTAGTTGCTTATGTTGAGGATTGCCTCAGAGAATGCAACTTAGCAGCTCACTACAAAAGCACTAAAGAGTTGGCCCTAGGGATTGCAAGAGCCCTTGATTTTTCCAGGAGTCGTTTTGTAAATTTTTTTTCTAATTTATTTTTAAATTGTTTTCTCTATAAAATAGATGTGCTAAACAATACTTAAACAATCATTTGCGCTAACTTAATTTTGTTAGATAAAAATACAATTATAATCATTGTGATTTATTTAAGTATTATAAAAAATTAATTTTATTTAATCAATTACGTATCAAATGCCAAAGTAAAAAAATTATGCATATTTTAGCTTTAAAGTTATTATAATTATCTAAAAATAAAATATTACTAACAAATTTTAGATCCAAAATTTTATTAAGTTTATAATACAAACTTGTGATTAAAGGTTTAACATAAAGGCGTCATCATTTATTATTCAAAATCATTATACTTAATTAAACAAGTTTTATACAAAAAGATATATTGTAGATAATGTGTTTTTATCCAAAAATTTATTTACTATGCCAAAAAATCTAAATATGAAGTATTTTTTCTGCTTTTAGAATTTGATAAAACATATATTAGAATAAATTGGGAGTTTACAGAAATCATATTTGCAAAAAAAGTCTAATTTTACATTTTATAAAAGAAAATTTCTCTCTTTATAAAAATGTTATTTCTTCAATTATAAATAATGTGGAATTAAATATTTTTTTAATATAAATAATGTGGAATTAAACATCTTTTTATTTATATAGATTAGCTAAGCAAAGATGTTTATTAATACATGTATTTTTGTGGCAGTGTTTGACGCGCTAAGTCTCATAATAGAAAAATTTAAATATAACATAGAAGAACTTACATGATTAAATAACTTTTTCTTGCTATAACATTTAACAAAGATGATAAAACAATATGTCTCATAAAAAATCAATAAAATTTATTAAAAAAAATGTTTCCTACATTTTTTGTTTAGTTTCAAATTTAAATGAAACAACACCAAACAAATATCATATTGATTTTGGTTTGATTTTGTTTTTCTTTGAAAACAGATTTTGAATTACATTATAAAAAAAAAAAAATGTATGATACACTGGACTTTAGGTAATTTTTGTTGTTTTTATAGAAATCAATTCAACATTCTTATCAATTATGTTAAACAATGTTTTCAAAATGTGAGCAGCCAAATTTTTATTTTTGTATAAAAATTTATAATATACAATTATACCTTCTTAACTACTTCTTAATACACAACAATATGTGCATTTTACAATTTATAATGATTTATTACGCATTCATCTAAAGCATCTAAATACAAAAGTTGGACCTAATAAATCACTAATTGATAGCTATGCTTGGAAGAAAATACAATAGAATTGTGAATTTAATAATTTATTGATGTGATCTACAATTTCCAATTAGATATATCTGGACAACGTGAATATTTTTATATGTAACTATACTAGTCACTCAATGTGATTTACTTTTATTCAAATATACAATTTATCATTATACTAAGTCATAATTTTTTTCTATTATATTGAATAAACGCACAAAAGAAAAAACACTCTTTAATAAATAGAAACATAGACAATTTTATACAATCTGTAATAGAAAAATAGAAAAATTTGTGAATTACAATTGCTACACATTATTTTTTTAAATAATAAAAATTAACGCAATTTACGTTATGAGAAGTTTTGTTAGAGATCATATCAAATAGTTTTGTGTACAGTCTAATATTTGACTTGTGTGCACATAGTTATAAAACCTACATAATTTGTATATCGCACATGAGTATTAAATGTATTGTATCAATTCATAAAAATGATTCTAAAAATACTCAAAAAATCATTTTCATTTAACTAAAAGTCATTTTTTGTTTTTTGAAAAATTTTCAATTTATACATACATACGTATTGTATAAGTTTTGTAATGTTATATTTACACAGTGATCTAAAACAAATATGAATGTATATTTGTACAAATATATATAAAACTTGACAATAAAAACATACAAATAATATTAAATTATATTTTTGCATATAAAGTACTAAAATTTGAAATTATCTATATTTTAAAATTATTTGTCTAATCATCTCATTTTGCATTACATTCAAATCATGATGCAAACATGGTACTTATCATTGCTTCATATACGACTTTTGTGGAAAAGCCTTTGCAAAAATATGCAAATTCTAAAATCTACAGATCACGACACCTTTTGGTAATAAAGTTTGCATTTGTTATGTAAATATAGTATAATAAGGTTATAATAGCAATTTTATTAACAAATATATTGAAATGTTTTAGAAGTTTTTATCACTTCTTTTGAGGTGTAAAAAACTATTTCATGTTTATTTAATTATTATTTATTGAAAAATCAAATCTAAAAATAAATACAAAGTTTTAATTCAAAACCTACAATATATAATAAAATAATTCTATTTTATATATATAGAATTGTCGATACGGCGGATAAGAAATACTTATATACATATATATATATATAATTAATTAATGTATAAGTTAACATAATTCATTTGATTTGCCATTCATAAATTTCATGATTATAATTTTTTTAACATGTATGGTTTGTTTAGATGTATTGAGCTTTCTAGTAGGCATGATATGATTCACATATTCTTCAACAACTAATATTGCTAACATTGTTTTAATGCTCAATTCTATAGTAAATAAAAGATATAACAAATTCATCTGCATTGTAACACTCTTATGTTGATATACATAAAAAATTTAAACATTTTATTTGTGTCGTAGATTGAAAAACGATTTTATAATATATTTCACAATTAAAAAAATTTTGAGACCTAAAAAGGTAAATTTTATTTAGATTTGATGTCAAAGGGATGTGCGTGCCATCTGTTGCTCTAATTATATTTAAAAAGCTTATAACTCTTATATTTGTTTATAATACATTAAAGTCTATGAATAGATTTTGTATAAATAAATTAAAAAAGTAAAGCATTTTCAAAAAAATTTAAACTTATGACATTTAAATGTGGTACATTTACAAATAACAAATTTTTAATGCTCATATAAATTATACAATCTAGCACAACTTGCATGATGAGCTAATCCATACAAAATAACTTAAATTTGTCTATTAACAAGAATTGAGGTATAATAAATATAACAGCATTAAGACGCAAAAAAAGACAATAAAGCAACTAATCCATCAAATTTCAAAAAATTGATGCAAAATGTTGGTCAATATCTTGTATTTATCATTTACAATCAATGTGAAATAACATCTTTTACAACGTTGTGATGAATGTAATAGCATGTCTTAATCACTTACATACAACGTGAAAAAATGCTGCCTCTATACCATGATTCCAACAATACGAAACAACTTTTAAATATATTATTTTTTTAAAATGTACATTGTACTAACTCGTAAACACAATAATATCAGCAACCGTGCAAAGTTAATAATATAACCTTAAAAATAAACAACATTAAAATATTGTGCTTGCTCATTTGTAAAAATTTGCACTCTAAATTTTAAATTACTTAATTAAATCTTGTAAATTACACAAATAAAAAAATAAAAAATTTGTAGCTAGACTGTAATTTTTTATCACATTTTAAACCAAAAAAATTAAGCACAAAGTTTCATTTCATTGAAACTATTAAGTTTGAAGAAGAAAAAAATGGCCTTTCAGAGTAGAATGGCATAGCAGAGCATGTGTGTGGAACATTATTCTGTCAAGCAAACTACAAGTTTTTTGGTTGCCCTTGCATTGTCGACACGTACACTATATAAAATAGATGTGTTCGTTTTTTTATATTATAACAATGGTGATATAAAAATAACGTCATATAAGATGGCCTTAAAATAATGTCTTCTCTACATTAATAAACAAAAGAGTTTTGCATAATAACTTTCTTCATTTGATTTGATTTTTTAAATTTTATTTTGGATTTAGTATGTCAACTTGAAGAATGTATTTTCTAAACGTAAAAATAAAGAGCTTCAACCAAAATGTGAATTTGAGTTCCATTTATTGAAGCCGTTGTATTAATCTTTACTACCCCTTAGCTTTACATAATTGCATCAACGTTTTTAAGATTAAGCAGGAGCTTCTCAATTGCCAAAACTACATTGCATAGCGGAATGATGGCACAAGAATTTTTACGTGATGCTAAAAAGGTGGTTTTCTTATTGCAAGTTGGAGGTGTTGTGTCCAGCAGTCCAAAAATGAGGTTCAAATGATATTTTTAAAGTTTAAACATAGACCATAATTATTGTATGGATAAACCTATTGCAAGAAGTTGTAAATACCTATATTGATTGTTTGATAATTCTTTGACTACGGCAAATTGTGCAAAATACGCAATTGCTACCCTGAAATACACCTTGAAATTTTTGAAGACAAAATAAAGCTTATATTTTGAAATTTTAATTTTGTATTTTTATAACCATAAACCAACAAATTATTGTATTCTATTTTAAATCTAAAAGTACTTATTGATTTTATTTTGTATACGCACAAGAAGTAATAATAATTTTTTATAATAGTTTGACTTTAATTTGAATTTTAAGATTATATGACTCTTAAACAAGAACATGAATAAGTTGTAAAACCTATACGGTAAGTCTATTCATATAAAAAAGTGTAAATTGATCATAGATCCATGGTATCTTGGAATATTTCCTAATGATATGAAGTATAGTGTGGAATTGAGAATTGATATCTAAATATTGAAGACATGAAAAATTATGATAAGTGAAAAAATTTGAAATGAAAACTAGTGAAATTGCGTAATGTTCTTGAAAAGCGTAAGTTTCCTAATATTGAAGTCAGAATAAAATTTATATTAATTTGAGTGATGATAAATTTGCTATCTTTCCTATAAATGGATGAAATTTTTGAATAATTATAAAATTTAAAGAATTCTTTGATTTGCAATGAAATTTTGAAAGAGTAAAAAAAAGTGTAGATTTCTAAAAAAATATTGTTTGTGTGGTTTTGAGTTTTATGAGCAAGTTGTGAATTGAAGTAAAAAAAATGCTGGTCTCTATCTCCATGGCCAAACCTTTGAAAGGCCATAAAAGCTGAATTAAATTTTAATTTTTAATAAATTCTTTGTATGTTCTATTCAGTTGTGCTAGTTTTTCAGATTAATATTACACTTGTATAAAAAAATTGTAGAATAAACATTATAAAGATTAAAAAAATGATTAGTTGCAAAAGAATGAAACAAACACTAAATTGACTAATTCATTAGGTGTTGATCAAGCCTCTATTTTCCAAGTAAAAATCACATACACAATGGAATGATCAATGATCAATATGATTTTTGTGGTTGCGATTTTCAACCAAATTGAACAAGATTTTTTGCAAAATTTGTATAAAGAAGAGACCAAATGGTCTACAATAGATAATGGTCTAAAAATTTCAAAATAAGTGCATTCTTAGATCACACTTGCTTGAAATAGTACAAATAATTATCTTGGATGTTTAAAAACAAAGGAAAGATTAAAGATAATGTTATTTTAAGCAGCTATCTTACTTGTGATGAAATGTTGTTTTGATTAGTGTGCTTCACAAGAAAATAATTTCTTCCTTACTTTAAATTTCATAAATTGTTATAATTATTAAAAACAATGAAAGCTCCTATTACAACTGATATGTTTCAAGACAAAAAACTTTGCGCAGATGTGAGCGCTTTTTCCTCCACCCATGAGAAAAAAGTAGACACAACCAGGTTTGCAAAGAAAAATAAAGGAAAAACTTAAAAGTTGGGTGAAATTACGTTTGGTTCAATTAATGCCTTCCAAGCCATGAACAAAACTTAAATTTTCTATGTCTAAAGTTTGTATAACAAGTTAAAGTTTTTTTTAAACAATTAGCAACTCAAATTTCAAAAGAAAGAACCCAAAACGCAAGAAAATATCAAACAAATTCAAAGATGGAGGGTCATACCTCCATCCCTCCAAGAACCACACTTCATCCTCGGGCTCCATGGAAAGCTAAATCAAATCCACACTAAAAAAAACTTACTTTGTTTTGCTTTTTATATTTTATTATTTTTATTTTATTATTTTATAATATATTTCTAATTACCTTTTATTAGGGACTTTGTAATCAAGCTTAGACTTATGCGATTAGTGATTATTTGCAAGCCTCTGCTCTTAAAACGCGAGACTTTGAGACTTTGGAGTCTTCAAAGAAAACTCTGGTCCATAAACACTTTAGCCTCTTAGACTAGCTGATTACCCGTTGCCACGTTGCTCCTTGTTGCTATGTTGTGCCCAGCTGCCACATCGCGGCCGGGGTCATTTGCAAGGGGGAAATCGTCGGACAGTAAGTATAGAAATAAACTTACGGTTACTCTTTCCTTGGCAGTGAGTCCGGTGGTTGGGGGAAGGTTCTCTGCTATGTCTCTGGAGACTAGGGTTCAAACCCCTAGCCCAGCACTTTTTTTGCAGTCGCTCGTGCTGGTCGTTGCCTTCGCCGGCCGTTGCCCTTTGTCGGTCGTCCATCCTCACTAGTTCGTCAGTTGTATCCGCCGTCGTTTGTCCGCGGTGGTCAGGGGTAAGTATATATATATATATATACACTGGCTTCCACTCCTTGCTCAGCAGTAGGTGCTGCGGGGCAGGCTAGTGGCCCATCGTGCATAGAAAGCCCTTTGACTGGGGACCGGCCGGTCTTGGATTTGAGTCCCACGGCTACCGATTTTTTGGAGTTCGAATTCCCTTCTATCCACGGTAAATTGAGTTACTCGCGGGTTCTTGCTTTTTTCTCTGCTGAGCGAATTATTGCGTTGGCTGCTACTACTAACGGGCTAAAGAAGAGGATTTCTTTAAAAGTAAGAGTGCTTTTAAAATGAGAGTGCTTCTAAAGAGAGAGTGTTTTCAAAGAGAGAGTACTTGCTATAAACCTAGAAGAGAATACTTTCTATACTTACTTTCAACTAGTTTCATTTCTTTTTGTTAGTGACTACTAATACCTTGACAAAGATTTTGTAAACTAATTTTGTTAATTCTAGCAAAAATTTGCCAGAGGTTCTTCCTAAATTTTATGACTTTCAAAATCTAACTCTAATTCTAGCAAAAATTTGCTTGAAATTCCCTTAGGTTAGTAGAAATCAGAAACAAAACACATTCAAATAAACTGTTAGTACTAATCTTGCACTCAAGGCTAGTAAAATGTCTCAATATTAGTAAAAGGTAAGCAAGACATATGCAAGGACTTTATGAACTCTTAATCCACGGCATCACCAGGTTTTAGCCAAGAGTTTTCTAAGATTAGTATTGACACCTGAAGACCTTAATTAACACTTATGGGTCTTAATTGCACCCACAAAGCACAAACACAACAAGAAAGCAAGCAATTAATTTCAAAACACTAGGTTAGTAGTCTAGAAGAGATTTCCAAGTCCTTTTAGGAGCAAGATTCACCAATTAGACTTCTAAAAATACTACATGGATACAAAAGTATAAAAAAAACTCAAAGCTTTGAAACTGCAAACTAAAAAATGAAAACAAAGAAGTGAAAAAGAAAGAGAAGAGAGGTATTATAAATTAACCTCTCCAAGGATTTTTCATCCATCCATGGGATGGCCCTTGACCTCCTACTCCTTTTCCTTCCAATTCTCAAATTTATTAAAAATAGTTATATGGAGTTACAAGCTTTACCCTTCTAACTACTTTAATTTATAAAAAATAAAAAATAAATAGTAAAAAGTATAGGGAACATCTATGTACATCTAAATAATTTTAAATTTAAATTTAACTATTTTTAAAGTGTTTTTATATTTTTTCCTACTAAATTGCAAAATAAAAATTAAAAAGTGAGTTTTTCAACCAAGGTGCTAACCTTGGAGTTCACAGCAGACTTTGTTTGGTATATATCTATGGTAATCTAAAAAAATATTATATGTAGAGTGCGCAATTTTTTTTTTTTTATATTATGATGAATGAGTCCATTGACATATTTATTGCAAGACACTTTGTTGTTTTTGCAACTATTTTAAAGATGAAGTGTTAGTAACTATGTTTTTGGACCTATTGCAGATTTATGGTGATAAAAAAATGCTACATTGATTTTGGAGACTTTGTTATTATATTTTCAAAGTTGAAAACTTAATCTTTGCAAATTTGTTGCATTTGAGAGTGACGGATAATTATCATGATAGGCAGTTAAGGTGATATTGCAACCCAAATCAAGAATCAAGTGAATACATTCATCTTCTCCTGCCATTGCATTGCTTACCGCACAAATCTTGTTGTTTTGAGTGTTGTCAAAGCATCAAAGTGTAAATAATTGTCTTCTTAAGTAGATTGGTTATTAAATCCAAGTTTTGGTTATTTCAATACATTTAACAAATACAAGCATACACTCACGCCATTGCAAAAATAATTGACTGATGTTAAAAAAACTATGAAACGATATCAAAAGATCCGTTAATTTTCACAATGGTAGGTAGTCATTTTGATGTGTGATTCTTTGTAATGAGTCTTGTAAATTTTTCAAAATATTAATGACAATGAGTCCGGTCAAACAAAGTTGGTGTTAGAGAAATTGAATCAATCACATTACATCAACATTCTATATTTCTTGGCTATCATTCTTTATTGCTTAGCAATGTGATCTAAAAAAAATTAGTTGAAGTCTGTCAATATCACGACTTTATGTAGCATAGTTTGGAGTGAGATTGCTCAAATTTGTATGATGTTTCTTATTAAATTACGGGATTTAAATGCATATTCTTTCAATGTAGACACTTGTTTTTATATACTACTGAAATATGGTCATTATGAGGATTACTTGCAGTGGTTACATTTTGAAACATGAAGTAAATGTTTCACAGTTTTCAATTGCATAGGTGTAGGTTAAGTAAAGATTTAGAGGACATGTGACATTCTAAAAGTAATTTGTGAAGGCCATTTGTTTCAGATCGGAAGCACAATTTATGGGCAATGATATCATGTTTTGTTTTAAAATCTTAAATTTTACCAATATGCCTTCTAAACAAATAGGTTTGTAGAATCATTTGTTTTGGAGTTCAATATTTTGTTGGGTCTTTTTAAAGTGGATTGTTTTTTTTCAAGTTTTATTTTTCTATTTCTTGTTGATGCTATAGTTTGTCAACGTAAATTTTTGACTTTACACCGCAATACAAAAGTATACGGGGAGACAAAAATTTGAAAGATTTATGAGGTATAATAATGTAGAATGATTCATTTAGCGTTGTCGGGTAGAGATGAGCGCACTTTGGGAACAAGCATGGAGTCTAGTTGCAATCGTGCGTTGCTAACTAGAGATTTTCATTAGTCTTCGATCTTCATTTTTTTGTTTTTCGTTGATCTAGCATGTGGGTGGTTCTAGGGGTATAAGGGTTAAGATAGGGATAAGATTCCACAGAATTCGGGACAAGTAGAATAAAACAATAAATATGAGTTGCTGTCCGAATGATGAGACTCTAAAATTAAATTTACAGTTTGTTGGTCAGAATTCCAGATCGCGAGAACAGAGCAAATTTCGACCATGTGGATAATCAATTCCACTTTGTCACCATAACAATAAATAAAATTAAGTTTTGTTTAACACAAATTGCCTGCAACAAGGTTTATAAAACAGAATAGAAATAAAATGACAAAAGAACCTCCAAAATCGGCTAGAAGTAGTAAAGCCACATCCCACACATATATAAAAAATAAATTCAAAATGTTCATCTTAAAATTTTCAAGTTTTCATGTTTTCAAGTCTCCATGTTTTCAAATCTTAATGTTTAAAAAAAAAAATAATGAGAAAAATCCCAATCAACAAGTCTTAGAAAGACTAGAACATTTTATCTAATATCATAAATGGCTCAAAAATTCAAATGCTAAATGTAATAGCATTTTAGAAAGTTCTTTTAATTGCTTAATACCTATCCAAATCTCAATCCATTCTAAAATACTGTCCAAAAGTCATGCGGATTCAAAGTGGAAGCATATCTTTCTCTATGCAAATTAATCACTGCCTCTTCAAACTTCTATAGTTTTTTATCTATGATTTCCGCAAACAAATATGATACTAATTTAGAAAGGCAACACAATTAACTACAATTTATAAAAATTTCACTACTAATTAAAATTCTTTCCATAAATTTTAATAAATAAAAGTTTGAGTCTCAATTTTTTAGAGAGTACCCAAATCTTCAACTTCTACACACTATTATTTTCTCAATAAAAATTCAAATAGAATGATTGATGACAATTTAAAAAGCTATGACAATAACTTATTATTTTTTAAAATTAATTATTTTTTATATAATTGTCTGAAAATTGTAGCCTTTCAAAGTTCTGGTCTTCTCCCAACAAAAAGGTAACCACCTCCAATCCTTCACAACTCCATAACTTTTTCTTCCAAGCTCCAAATTAAGAGTTTAATAACTTTCTAAAAAGCTAAGATTAAGATAAACACTCCCTCCATATTTTATTGCAAAATGATATACAAATCATAAGTTATGGTTTATTAAAGTCTTAGCCTTTTTTCATAGTTTGGTTTTTTAGCTCTGTAATTCAAACACTTATAACTTTTGCATTGTAATTCTAAATCAAATAGGCAAATTCATTTCAAAAAGTTAATAACACAAGGAACATTACCTCCAAAATTCAGTTCAAAACATTGTATACACAGAAAGTTGTGTCTTCACAAAGTTTCAGATTTCTTCTCCTCTTCCAATCATCACTTACACACTAAACTCCATCATTTTAAAGAATCTCCCTCCTACATTTCAACTCTATCTAAGGTATGGGGGTGTGGCACGTTAGCCCATACCTCTTTCCTTTCTAACTCCACTAGAGATGTCAAACTCTTTCTTCTTCTTTACATTTCTAAATCATTTCTAAACTCTTAGTGTTTTTATTTTGAAAGAGGCAAAATATATGAGCATTTAAAAACACTTAGATAAATATATGAAAATAAATAAATATAAAATAAACACCAGTGTAAAGTGGTCACGTGCTCTTTGCGAACATATAATAGTGTCAAATGCTTATCTTCAGTTGCCAAGTTCTAGACTTGGTTGGCTGGAGAAGCAGTTATCTTTAGCCGTTTGCCAGTCTGGATTTGAATTGAATTAGACTTGTCAAATGGTGATGGCAGCCCATGACTTGCTACGCCAGTGAGGTAGAAAATTAGCCCAGCCAACCTGCTATATATTCCCCTGAGCTGTACATGTGACAAGACAGCGCAACGTCTTGGTATCTATGACCGCTGCACTGTCTTTAAATTGTGATTCTCATCACAACCACCCATTTTACCTCAACTGTTGATTTATTGAAATTAACACAAATATAGATAAATAATATGTATCTATATGATGGGGGCATCTCTATTAGAACATAGTTTATTATTATAATCTCCATGTTTTTGTCAAGCTGACTTTTGTCTAATGTATATATACAACAACTTGTGAGTATGATTTTAATGTATAAAATTTAATTAAATCACGGATAACAAATAGATTAAAGAGTAGGAATCTTGTAATAGTGGTGCAGTTCGCACTTGAAGACCAAAATGAAGAAGTAGAAGACATTATTTTTGATGCTATCATTTTTTGGAAGAATGATAGTAAGTATCGTCATTTGTTTGCTAACCTCGCTTTATACTTGAATTTTCAAAGTAGACATAATGTACACAATGCATTTTGTTCAATTGAGGCACTTAATGGCAATTTTGATATTAATGGTACTAACATTTCTTGATTTTGTATATTAACCCTCCTATAATAGAACTCCTCTAAACTAATTTAGTTCAGACATGTGAGTTTGGAAGCAACAGGACGTCCAACAGATATGAAGTAAGGGACAATTTTAGTTTAGGTAATATTACTTTAAAAATATTATATTGTAACTAGCCTTTGGAAAATACCAAGACCCTCTTTTGGATCTTTGTATTTTCTAAAGGCTACATCCTTAACCCTAGTTTGGTAGGGGCTTTGCTAGGTTCAACTCTTCTAAATGATACTGTAAAAAAATTGGAGAATAAATCCTCTTAAAAAAACAAACAACCGACCTAATTTCCCATTTTTAAGAAACTAGCCGAATAGAAATGGGAAAATTTGGCAAACTGCATATGAAATTTACAAATGCCAGATTTGACCGAATTTTTTTTTGACACTTCTAGTTGGCTGCCGGGTTGAAAAGAAAAGAAAACTGAACCACCTCGTACAATCACTGAAATTGTCCGTTTATAAAAATAAAAAAAGTTTCCCGGACTGTGGTTTTCTTTACAAATTTTGACACGTTAGCAATGCAAAGACTATCCTATTCAATGCCAATTTTGACACAAGCACAAGAAACCCTAAGTTTATAACCTAGCAACTAAGGGCCTCCTTCCATGTGAGGGGGGTCATTGGGTAAATTAAAATAAGCTTGCCAATAATCGGTCAAATGGGGGTTCCAAAAATTGGAACCCCGATCTGATCGATTTTTGGCAGGCTTATTTTAGTTTTCCAGATGACCCCTCACATGGAAGGAGACCCTAAGGACTGCCCATAAATCCAGGGATGTACAACGAAGTGCCCTGTCGGAAACACAACTAGAGGACTAGTAACCCCAAAAACCAGGCCAATGGATGCGGTGACTTTAGTGTGCAGGACCATAAAGTAAAAGTACCCTTTCCTTTTTAGGATTGGGTACTTCATTGGGCAGTCATGCTCCAATCCTGCGCCGGTTCATTCACCGTTTACTTTAGTTTTATGAATATAAGTTGGAGACTTTGCTGTAGGTACCTGTATCAGGAATTAAATCGTGGCTACATATAATCTGGCATATCATGCAAAATTTGCTGGAGAAAAACTTTGGAGCCCCCTCACAGAAAAGCGAATAAATAATAAAGAAATGCGGGACAGAAGTAAAAAGATTCGACGAAAGCGTCACTCCGGTAGGCGTGCACTGCCTCCCGCTAGGCCCAGAGTAGAAAAGCGGACGGTGACAGCGAGTCAACTGCCCCCCCTCAGAACCAAGATCCCTGCTTTCGGAGCTTTGCGTCGTCGCCTGGGCCTCGTGCCCTCGTTTTCCCGTTACTCGAATAACTCGTTTCCTGGCGCTGCACTCGCCTCGCTCTGAGATACGGCCAGCGCACGCGCACTGCAGATACTCCAGGCGGCCAAGTTTGCTGAACTGAAGCACCATCGTCGTCGCACGCGGTCTTGTCCTTGGTGTTTCAGTATGCGCACTCCCCGTGACTCTGGCTCCTTCGGCCTCCAGGATTGGGACTCCTCCTGGGTGGTTCTCTGAGGTTAGCGTCGCCTGTCGCCTCGGATGGAGAATCTTGGACGGTGGCGGGGATGTTTGCCCGTGTGTTTAATTGCTAGGTTGCAGGGTGGGCGAGTCCGGCCTTCGTTGAGGTGAATTTGTCACCCAAGTGAGTCACGGCTTTTGTGTTGCAATTGCGTGAGAGGAAGAACCAGGGCAACAGTGTATGCGTTTTGCAGCCGTTGAGACACGATACAGAGAGGACGGCCATGGCGGACAGGGGTCCAATCCCGAACAGGGACATGCCGAGGCGGAACAACGGCTTTGGCAACGCTGGATATGGAAACAACGGCTACGGTAACACTGGCTATGGAAATACTGGTCATGGGAACAGTAGCTATGGGAATGCTGGTTATGGAAGCTCTGGGCACGGGGACAGTACAGGTTATGGCAACAGCCGGTATGGAAACGACACCTTTGATCGCCGAGCGTCCATGGACGTTCGGAAACCGCAGCAGCAGAATGCGCACCGCATACGTAACAACCGAGGATCCTCCACTTGGCAGCGAGGGCCCGTTGCTCCTTCCACGTCATGGCGCGACCAGGGCCGGCCAGCCGAGCTGGGTACCCGCAACAGCTACCATAGTCCAGGTGGGAAATAGCTCTTGCCTACTCGAACAATTGCCCGTCAATAAATGCCTGCATTCGCCTTGCTCCTGCTGTTTTTCATGATACCAAGTTGTGAGGGTGACTTTTTATACCAAAGTTTCTGCTGCATTCCACGAAGGCTAGGGTAGACTCTGCACTGTAACAATAAACAGATGAACTATGCTCGACTCTGTGAATACCCTGCGTTTGCTAGTGATCCAAATATGCTCTCTAGTGTCGTGAACGAGGTCGCCTCAATATAATCGCACCATGCCTCCCTCTGCAGTGACTGCTTGCTGTTCACGAATTTTTCTAGGTACAACTGGCCATGTTTTGAGTCTGGGTACTGTGGTAATGCTAGTGAATGGCCTCTAGTAGACTCAGACTGGTCCGAATCTCACAACGGGTTTTAGACACTGGTGATTCCGGAATGAAGCTTTCGCCAAACCAAATTGCTCACCCTACCCAATGGTTTCGTTTCAAAAACGTTGAAAACACTGTTTAGTGGATGTAGGGTGAATTGAGTAGAACTTGTTATGTTGGTAAAGCTGTGTCCATAGTGAATTTTGAGTCTTTTTCCAAGGGTGAAGAGGGACTGCTCTAAGTTGTTACGAGAGGGATCGAGCTGTAGAAAGTGATGATAAAGTACGAGGATTGCACTTTTTAATTTGTTGAAGTGGTGTGACTTGGACATGCAGAATATCTCCAAGCGGAGGTGGCTGGGAGACGGCCATATTCTGCTGGCCCGCGACCAAAAACGCCGGAGCTGGCTAGCTCATATGCAAGCAGCCCGCGACCGAAAACGCCGGACTTGGCCTCAAGGCGAGAGAAAGGAGCCACACCTGTGCGCGCGCTTGCTGCTTACGCGGACGTTGGGGCTGAAACCGATAGTCTCTTCGCCACTTCCATAGTTGGAACTTGCCAAGACATGTGCCCAGGTGAAACTCAATATCACAATGTTCACTTTCTCAACCATGTTTTTTCAGTTGGTCATGCTACTTCAACCATATCTTGCGAGGCCATTGGTCAATGGTTGTTCTTCAGGGTTTTTCACTTTGTCCAGACGGCCATGGAGAAAGAAACTTGATAACGAAACATATAATTCCTCAGATGGTTGCATAGCAACGCTTGTTGAGTAGTCATGTCAATGTCAGGCATTGGTTGATTTTGCAGTTGGTATTGCCATGTTTCCTTGAGAGTCAGCACATCCTGATTGGAGTCATGATTGTTGAATGACAGCTCGTGAACGAGAACAGCGTCAAAGGCTGAGAGATCTTGCGATCTTTGAACGCATCAATGGAAATGTGGCGAGAACGTCAGCAACCCTTGCTGTTAAGAAGGTAAACAGAGTTCGCCAAATAGTTTTCATTTGATTGTGTGTGTGTTGCGAGAATGGATTATATTTTGTACTTGGAACAACTGAAGAGAGCGAGTGTTGTGTGAATGTTCACATGGTTGCGTTGCAGTTTTGCAGGACCATTTCCGTTGCGGAATTGGAGCCTGCAGATGTTCGGCCGCAGCATGTGCTCTGGGGGACGCTGCAGTACTTGATGCATATGCTGGACCGCCTTGATTACAGCTTCGAATCTGTGCACGCCTTTCTTTTTGATCGGACTCGCGCCGTGCGTCAAGAGTTGGGCATGCAATGCATTGCTAATAGCCAGGCCATTACTATGTTTGAAGAAATTGTGAGTTGGTGCCTCTTGCAATTATCCCTTCTCGCTTTTTTATCTTTCTGAAGGTTGTTATGTATTACAGTAGTCCTTCTCTGTGGATTAGCAAGTGTTTAGGTGCTGCTTTAGTTATTTGATGGATTAGCATTGACATGACATTGCTTTCGTGTCTTTCTTATGTTATTTTGAGCATGCAAAAATGCACCAAAAGCCACTAAAATGGCACTAGAAATAAGACGAAAAGAATCGATGATTAGTGAGGAGGGGCTTTTATAATGTGTTACGATGGACACGCACGGCTGGTATATTTTGGGATTAAGTTGGGGTTGCTGATCAATCTTCTGATTTGATGGTCCCCCATGCAGGTCAGGTTTCACATCATGTCTGAAAGGGAGTTGCGGGAAAAGAACACGGGTGCTGGAAATGATGCGGATTCACAACTGAACTTCCAGCAGCTCAATAAATCTCTATTCACACTCCTTAATCTCTATGGTGCTGTCGCTGCTGAGGGTGGCTCTGGGTGGCTGCATGAAGCAGAATTTTACAGTTACTACGTGTTGCTGAATTTGGGCGACAGAGATCACTTTAAGGTTGGTATTGATCTGCAGTTTTCAGAAATAACCGAGAGGTGTTACCTTCATTATGCATGCGTGTATATCAGTCTAGAGAATCCTTGTTGAGCAACCTCATAATCAGCATGAAATGGCACTTTGGTTTTGCAAAGTTGAGCTCAGGTTGAACGAGTTAGAGTGCCTCAAGTCATAGTGGGGTATTTTTTACTTGAGCTGAGGATGTCTAGGCTTCAACTTTGCTCAATTTTAGTTTGATTTTGCATGACTTGGCACCGTTCTGAAACGGTGCCATGCCGCTACTACTCAAGAATGCTGTGTGATATGTTTTCAAGGGGTGGTAGCTAGCAAGGAAATAAATATCACATCCTTCATGGGTCGGGTATGTTCTGCAAGATTTGACATTTTCAATATATCTTGCAGGCCGAACCGCTATCCCTGTGGTTCCGCAGGGTGAGATCGTCGGTGCTGCAGGCCCCCGACTTTGTGTATGCCCGAAAAGTGCTGAGGTAATTCCATGGAGCAAATTAGGTGCATGTTTGTTTGTTTTTAATCGCTGGGGTATTTCTTAGCGGCACTGCTTGTAAGTCTACCTGTTGTGTGATTTTTTACGTTAAACTAAATTGAATGCAAAGTTGGTTTTATTTGTTGTAAACGGTAGTGTTCTCGTTCAATGTGTAATTGTTTTGAACCCAACGGTATTGGATTTTTGCAGATGTTACAGGAATGAGAACTACAAAGGGTTCTTCGATCTGGCACAGAAAGCAACCTATCTGCAAGGCTGCTTGATGGAGCTCTACTTTGGCCAGATGCGCAGTCTGGCGCTAAAGGCCATAAACTGTGGGGGATACAAAATGTACCCGTACCCGGTTGCAGATATATCCAGCCTTATACTGATGAAGCAGGGCGACACGGAAGACTTATGTAAAGCCCATGGCCTGAAAACAGGCATTGACAAGAACCATCAGTTGTCTCTAATGGCGAAGCAGGCACCTTTCACCCCTTCCTCACAGACATTTAGGCATCAATGCACACTAATTAGTAGGAAACGAGCTCCGACCTTTTTCCAAGAAATCGTCGGAGAAAGAGGTGAAATCGAGAGGTAAACCGTCCTGAGGCTCCCTTTGTAGCTTGTAAATAATTTATTTGAAACCGGGTTGCCAGGACTAGAAACGAGGTAGTTTACGTGTACAGGAGACGTGGACTTTGATAGAAGAAGGAGAAGAAGAGGAGGAAGAAGAAGGATTTTATTTGAACGGCATTCAAAATGCGAGTGTCTCGAAAGCTTGTGGAGATTAACAGCTTTGAGGGTGTTGTACTGTCACTGGATTTGAAATCTGATTCCTAGTGTTTGTCGACACTGTTTACTGTCCAACATCGTGTTCTCGTCTGGATTTTGCTACACAAAACAACCTTGGTGAGCCAACAATCAAGTTCTTTCAATCATGCGTGTCTATTGTTGCACGAAACTCCAGCCTCTCTAACCGAGTGTAACATGTCTGAAGCACTTACATGCATCATGCGGAGCTCCTCCGTCCTCACCATGAGTAGTCAGTTGTAGGAGGGTGTTATCAGCGTTCCTTCCAATACTGCGCAGACCTTTGCCGGCTGACACTTACAAGGATTGTGGCAAGCATTTCAAAACAAGAGAAACGTTTACGAGGTTCCTTAGTTTCGATCAGACTCTTGACCACTTCCGCTACACCTGAGTTAGGCCACTTGTTAACTCCGATGGACAAAGGATTTCTGGATTGAAATTGGCCAATTCTATTCATTGTATTTCGAATTAATAATGTAGATGGGGTTATGATTTCATATCATCGAAATCAGCAGCAATGGCAGCACGCTTCTTTCAATAAAGTCACAAATGAAACATTCTGTAGTTGTCAAACGTTGCATATTCAACAATTAGGTGAATTATAGATGTATTATGCAATTTAGAAGAACGTTAAGGCATTTTAGACGAATATTCGCAGTAAAGGAACATCTCACATCATCTGTTCATCAAGTATTACTTTCTGCATGTGAGTGAATATGTTACCCTTTTATGCATGTGCCCCCAAAAACACTTGGGTACTATTGTTGAATAATTAGCAAGTGAAGAATTTTGCATTTACCAGTGAATAGATACGAAAATTTGAACCGGTTGTCACTCAAAAACAGTTGATGTGGCGGTCACCTTTAGTTTTTAGGGAAAATTTCATAGGTTCCCCTGAAGTTTGCAATATTTACATAGATACCCCTGCTTTTTCAGAAATTACATAAATACCCTTGGACCATATATTTTAAGCATTTATTTGTTGTGCTTGTACTTCCTTCATGACCAATGTTGAAGAAGAGAATGCAATGGAACAAAAAGAAGCAAATGTGCTCACAAAGGAAGAAGGGAAGTGGCATGCATGACAAAACAAATGCCTGAAAATTTTGTTCTAAGGGTATTTGTGTAACTTCTGAAAAAGCAGGGGTATCTATGTAAATATTGCAAACTTCAGGCGTATCCATGAAATTCCCCCTAGTTTTTACTCCTTTTGAATAGAATACACCTGGTCTTAGAGGATTAGGTGACCACCATAGAAGCAGGGACAAATGAAGGAAACACGTACGCAGACTCGATGAGGCACTGCCCAAAGATTGCAACAAATGTATGAAGACTCTACTTGGGAGTGCACTATGAGTCATTATAAGAAGCCATAATAATACGAGTAGCAGGAAAACCTACCGGCAACACTTCCGTGTTTGCTGCTGCAGGTACGTCAGAAGATCGCGGAAATGAGAGTAGGGATTTACAGGGAGTGCAGTTTCTGTACAGTACTGTGGGCAACATGGCTACTCCGCAACAGGAGTATACCTTCTCATTTCTATCTGCCTTGTACCCAGTCTCCATCATATACACACTACTCATCACACCCCTATCTGCTCTCCTTCCTTAACTGTCAATATCCACTTGCACGCGCATGCACGACATGGCATACAATTCAATCAAATCCAGACGATCTTGTAGGCGAATCGGCCTCATCCTCACTCACAGGGCTAAGCACGGCCATGGCCCGGTAACAAATCTCGGCCTAAACTCCTCACAGAAACGTTCAGCACAATGCAATAAACATGTAGATGAGTGCCAATCCACTCCAGAGACCACTATGGTTGGACATAGCACAAGAGCTAGACCACGACACTATCGCTCAGCTGGATCATGCGAACTGAAACATCAACATGCCCCAGTGAGAGAGCTGAGGTGTTCTCGCAACCTGTTGCAGTGCAGACCAGCCTGGCGAACATCTGGATATCGGCGATCTGAAGGTGCTGCTCCCTCCCAGCTCTACAAAGAATGGCAGAATTGTGCAAGCAGAAGGAGAAAGTGCTTGAATCTTTGCCGTTGATGCAGATGCTTTGCCGAAGACATTCAATCAGTCACTCCCATATAACTTTTCGCAGTGTTCCCAATTTGTTTCACAGTGCTTCATTAACCCTTAGCCCTTAAATGACAATAGAGCATAGTATATATGCTGTCATATAATTGGCATTTGTTACCAATAAGAAATTGTAACTTGGAACCTCAAATGACTCACTAGGACAACATTGAGCTGTATTCCAACTTCTTTGTCGGTTTCAAATGTAGTAAAGGTGTGGATTCATTCCAAACACAAGAAAAATAGTTGGTACTGCAATGGTCGCAGCGGCACGCTTAGACGTGTAAGGGTTAAATGTTTGGAAAGACCCTTTGCAGCCAGTACAATACAAGGTATTTAAAAAAAAATTTGGAATGGATCCAAACCTTTACTACATTTGAGATGAACAAAAAATTTGAAATATAGAATGGAATGGATCCAAACCTTTACTACATTTGAGATGAACAAAAAATTTGAAATATAGAATGATACAGTTCTACTGAGCTATTTTGAGATCCCAATTAAAATTCCTTATGGGTAGCAAATGCCAATTTTGAGCAATGTATCTACTATGCCCATGGAAATTTTAAGGGTCAAAGTACCTCAAACTTAATTTGTTTTTAAGTTTAGAGTTCCAAAACACCAACACGAATTCTGGGAATTTGCCATTCTTTGTTATTGGTGGCAACCAATGGAAAAACCTAAAAAATTGACATTTTTTCTCAAGAGAGCATGCATGGTGGTCCTGAGTGGTCTGCACCTGCATCCTTGTAGCTTTTGGTACCTCCCCACCAGACATGTAAGTTAGTCATGATTGGGTAGCCAGTTTAAATTCATTTTTCACTAGAGTGTTGATTTAGTTTCTCAAGGATGTTATATTCAAGTTTGAACAGGTCAGTGGTTTAGCTCAGATTTCACTAGTAGTAAGACTTTTTGAACATTGGTTTTTAACTCTCAGCCATTCACTTGTCAGTGATTTAGTACAGAAAAAACTACGCTTGTTTCTTTTTCTCATGCCATTGTCTATAAAAGAATGATACAAGCTGTAAGGCATATGGTAGGATGATCTACAATTGAGCAAATGTCCTTGACCACCATGATTGTGTGTTTGTGGGGTCTAATTTCTTTCTTTTCTCACACATGAATAATTTAGGCGAAATGGAAAAATAACATTTGAACACTGTATGCAAAAGCTATAAGAGTTTAAAGTCAGCTGGTAGATTTTCTAAGTCCAAAGGTCACTAATGCTTGGAATTTAGGGTTTAGGGTTTAGAATTTAGGGTTTATTGATCCGCAGTAGCATTGTAGATCGCAGGAGCAAACTTTGACTTTCAAAGATTTCGCGTCCGTTGTGTGCATCCTACGGGCGACTTCTACAGGACTGGCTGTCATGTACAGCACAACAAGTATCTTGTTGCACTTGTGGTGTAATGATCTGTTCTCCAATGTCAAAGCCCTATGTACAGACACGGCAGACTTTCTTCGTTTCTGGTGAGTCTGTAAATGATAAAGGAACAAGGAAAGTACTCTCGTATGATGTGAACCAAAGTGAAACAATGTGGATGACAGACGTAATAATATTCATACTGTCCACAGGACAACTCCCATTAACTGCTCGGTTAAGCTGGAATGGCATGACATGCCTGCAACCTCTGGCTCAGAACTGAATATCCGGAAGCGTATATTAAACCATGGAGATGTTCCCATTCGGACATAAACGGATTAAAAAAAATGTACCTTTAGTATCGTAGGTCTGGTCTCCTTATTGTGAAACTATGTTAAAAGCATGTATTGCCACAAGAATGCCATGGCATTTATGCAATGTCTGTCTCGGATTTGAACTCGGAAACAAGGGTTTCATGCCGGGCCCACAGAAGGCTTGAAGACTGACCAATTTTGGAATAGTAGGTAAATGTATGAAGTCTGCATCTGATCAGTTTAGGGTAAAAAAAGAATGCCTTCAAATACAAATTTTTGTCGAGTTCTTCTTATGAGAACAGTTCTGCCAATCTGAGTCAGTTCAAACAGCCCCTAACGTGAGAAGTGTGTCAATACTGTGACCTTGCAAACGGTGGTGAATCGTGGTTTCGTTACCCTAGTAACTATACCAGATTTTATCTTAAACTGTGGCAGTCCGGTTCCAATGCCAGTGCGGCCTCGGCAGGAGAATTCACTATTATAATAGAGATGTTCTGATGAAGACCACAACAAAAATACATGCGTCTTCAGGTCCGTAGCCCTGGTGGCGTCGACTATGAAGGAAAAAGCATGAATTATATTTCACAAGATGAGGAGGCTGCAGGTACCGTGATAGAGTTTGCAGTAGCTTGGTGTGTCACCAGATTTTCGAATCAGGTGTCACCTTTCTAGTGATATTCCAGTAGTACTGTGAGGTTGATTGATTCCTGCGTGACTTGTTCCTGTAAACAAGATTTTTTTGGCGTTGCAGGCTTAGGTGTCGATCGTCGAGTCTGACACTGATCTTCACGTGGGCTCTCGCAGTACCCCATTCAACATTTGGCAGCTTTGACAGCAATGGCCAGCTTTGCTTTCACCTCCTAGCTAGGCGAATATAAAAATTAGAGGCCCTACGTCTTGTTCGTATCATATGTTTTTATTGAATTTGCAAATCCTTACAACTTATATAATTTTAAAAAATGCAAACATCTTTATTATGTTATTGCAAGACCTCCAATAAGACAATTGCTGTAGATACAAAGCTCCAAGGACTCAAATAATGCTGGCTGTTCCTGCACCGACGTACGACAACCGCAGCATTCCAAAGAGGAATTGCCTCAATCGATGGAGCGGAGCAGAAGATGTTGGAAATCAGCTCGTGCACCCGAGGGCTGAACTTCTGGGCGTCAGATGTCTGGACGGAATCTTACAGGCATCCTTTTTGCTTGAATGATTGAAGAGGGTGGATTCTCAATATACATTGCCGTAAAGAACAACACTAAATCTGATTCTCTTAGCTAGCTCGTTACGATATCTAGGCACTGGATAAAACTCCTGTATGTTAATCTGTCGACAACAGCTAGGCAGTGCGATATTCTTCCAAGGCTGTAGCTTTTCGATCATACCGACCTGAAAATCAAGTTAACATCGACAATCATACTCAGATTCACAAGGAGGAAAAGAAACACTCAGTCAACAAAGCAACAAACTAAACGATACCACAACATGGCCCCCAAGCCCTAAAGTAACTTAGTAAATAACGTCAAAATCATTATAGTGGCGAAGTTTGAATAATTGTACAGGCATTCTTCAGGAGCTTTGTCTGGAACCTCAGATCAAAACCGGCTAGTTTTAACATCATTGTTCTTGTGCTCTGTCTGAGCACTGGAAGGTCAAATTTCGCTGCTCCGAATCAAGCCATTTTGTCGAAATTTGACCGTACTCGGTGAAAACTATCTGTCGTGATTCGAAGCCAAGTGAATCAGACGCCAGTCAGAGAGGTCCTCGTTGTTTCATTTTTCTTAGGTTGCAATCGCTTGAGAGCATGAGACGAGGATTGATCGCAGCCAACAATGCACAAGGTTGATGAGATGGGATGTGGCGTTGATGATTAGGTGAGACGAGGCCTAGCTTTGAAGCTAACAGCCAAACAGACGACCGGCTGGTAGTGATTCCGTTTTGCGTTGATGCGAGATGCCTTGTCCTCTGACATCGCTGTCTCTAGGAACGGCAACACATCCCACTAATGCAACTCAGCAGTGGAGCACAAGCAACAAGGACAGCAACACTGCAACCGCCAGTGCGATGGATGGATGGCGGAGATGGTGGTCCCGCCAGCCCAGAAATCAACCGCGAGCAGAGCAGGGAGAATGACTCCCCGCCCCGTGAAGCTGGCTCGATCGCTGATGGGCAATCATCGGCATGCGATTACGACACCGGGGGTGGCGACAATTTATTATCTAAAACCAATCGGGCGCAAGTTGTGTGGCGGTGGGGCCTCAAGTGAATACAGTTTGCGATGCAGGTGCTCCAACCGACAAGTAAAGAAGACAGCCGGGCTGCATTAAACGTCGCTGCACATGCGCGTGCGACCCCCTTGTGGTCATGTGTCAGGCGGTTATGTCAGGCGCCATGGACGCCTTGAGCCGCATCGCATCCGCCGAAGGAGAAAAAACAAAATCATGGTGGAATCCGATGAGGCTGGCGTTATGGGGAGCGGGGGGGATGCCGACGTGAGGGTACTCGACATCCAACCACTCGTCACGAGCCTTTCCATTTCGGTCTGTTTCGTCAACGCCATGCCAGCTCCAGGCATGCTCTGCTCGTCAGCGTCGTGCAACGATTGAGTTACGGCAAACAAACCAAACCGGACGTCCCTCCGAGCACACACTACAGTCTGAGATGACTTAGCAATTTTAGCGGGTCCTTTTTGCAAAGCCATCATAATTACATTCATTGTCATTCAGCAATTTACACTGCTCAACTTGAAGCGCGTCTACACCCCCCCATTCCAGCGGCAGTACTTCTAAGTATCAAAAAGTGCATAACTTTCTATAGCCTTCGACCATCCTTGCCATGATACAGTAACGCCATGTCAACGAAGCAACCAAACTTTACTACCTGGGCTTTAGCATAGACAATGCAATTTGAACTGCAAGCCTCGGTAATCCTCTCTGGTACATAAAATGTTCAGTGAACACGGGGATCAGGACGCGTTTCAAATCCTGATTTCACCCCGTGAATCCTAATTTTCCCTCCGTGAGAAAAAATCGCACATGGCATGGCAGTATGTGTCTGACAGCATCCCCGGTTGGTGACACTTCCAATCATAGAGTTCCAGTGGCAGGAATAATATAGCAGCATGAGCTGGATTAAGTTGTAGTACAATGCAAACGATCGGCGGGAGAGTGAGCAACCAATGGGATCCATCGTCCGACCCGCTTAGTAGTCTTGTCTCGAGGTTAAGTGCGCACATGAGGAGCTAAGTTACGGCAGTTTGCCAGTGGAAGAATACGATCATGCGGAGTTCCAACTAGACCATGCATGCACCCCCCAAAGGGACACCCGAACGAGGGAAGAACGCACAACCATGCCGGTGATGAGCGGCTATGGTAAGGCCCGGGCGGCCATGGCTAGCTGGTACTAGTGGACATCCACTTACTGGTTATCCCCCTCCACCAACAGACCACAAACTGAAACCAGCAGGAGTAAAAGTACAACATCAACAACAACAACAACAACAACAACAAAAAGAGCCCATTGACACCCAAAAGTAATTTCAAAAAAAAAGGAAAAAGCAGCAGCGTAAGTGAGTAAGTAAGCTCATGATGACATGAATCCCCTCGGACGTTACCCAAATCACTGGAGAACTTTACCATTCCATCGATACACGCTACGCGGGTCCGGATGATAGGCCTTGTAGGTGAATCGAGCGTGTCAGCTGATTACCAGGCGGATTATCCGCCCACAGCAAACCGGAAAGGTTGTACTTCTTCTTTCTCGCCATAGCCATTGATCTCCTGCGCAGGCTTACTCATGTCATGTCACCGGCCTTACAATCACCCCCTCTCGTGCCGCATGTTTAGGGGTGGCTATGTCCTTATAAACCGCAACAGCTCGGTTGCAGGATTTCTGTGTCTGCAGCAACAAGGAGTGTACGTTACTAGTATAGTAGTGCTGCCTGCGATTCCTGCATTTGGATCTTCGTAGTCCCCTCGGAAAAGGTTTGATTCTCCTGAGCAGGGTTAAGTTATTTTACGTTCTTGCTGCAGTCAATCTCCTACCCCTTAATCAACTCACATCCCACTGACACACCATCACTTTCCATTCCACCTACTTAATTAGCCAGGCTCCACTGAAAAAAGGCCGTTAATTATTTTATTGATATTCTTTACTAGCATTGCTGAGAGTATCTTCTGGATAATCGTGGCTGCTGTCGCAGATCTTTCAGGCACTTCGTGTATATTATTACTCCATCACGTATCACTTGTTGACCTGAGACCTTGTTTTTCTTTGCTGGTTTATGATCTTAAACGGTTGAATGCTGTGAATGATTAAATGACCTTAGCTCGTGAAATTTGCACAAGTGAACGAGGCTCGTAATGCTCTAGTCCGAACTGGATATACACTGACAAACACTGTTCCGCTTGCTTGCTCGCTTAGCAAACGTAGTTTGCCACCAAGCTCTGAGCGGTTTGTGTTGCATGAATTAGTGTGTCGTGGCAGACACTGAACTCAGTTTTTACGCTACAGGAAGGTTAGAAGTGTGGAAGCATGCCAGGTTTGTAAATGGACAGAGAAGGACTCTGACGGGCTGACGGAATTTTGGGCTAAACGGGACACATTTACCATAACAGATTTTCTTTTAAAAAAGTAAATGAAGTTAGAATGCCAAATTTGAAGCTTGAGAAAACCAGGTCCCATTGTTGTTTGACTGGTCAAAACAAGTCTGTAAACCATAATCTTTTACTCAGCATGAACTCTCCGATCAACCTAACAGTACATACATGGACGTTCACGATTCAAATCTGGGATCGAAAAGGCTGTTCATCCCATCCAAGCTTATTTCAGTGGAGCTTGCTGCTTGTGAATTATTGTTTGTCTCTGTCATGGGTGTAATTGATCTGTGAGCTGGGCGGCTGAAGGACACTTCCGTCACAACTTATTTGGTACTTTAATAAAACTTACAATGTACAAAGTACACACATGGCAACAAGCCATGCTTTGGAGGCAATCAAACAAAACAATAAAAGTGCTTTGGTTTGGATGATGGCTACAGAGCCCCCTTGTAATCGTCTTTCACGTCAGTACCTGCCTGCCGTGGATTACGGTAGTTTCTGTCTTTGGAAAAAACCACAATTTTAGGGCATCAATGCTGTGAAGTATTTGCCAGTTTGTTGTTGCTTCTGACTGTGTAAGTTGTTGTCAGAGACAAGATCACTAATCTCTGCATGAAACGAAGAAATTCCAGCTCAAGTTTGCTATGAAACTTTGACTGGGAAAAGATATTAAACGATTGCGCCAATGTAATCATCTTTTTCAACTAAGGTAGGAGGCTCATAAATGGAGCATCTAAGGGCTAAAACTGAACTTTGGGTAGGTGAAACTCTTTGAAATGATTTTCAGTAAACTTTCCTTGAAAGACAAGAAGAATCCGCATCTAACTCAAGTTGTTTCATATTTTTTGGAACTTTGTGGAATTAGTTATGAATATTTGAAGTGGAAAGATCATAGGGCTCTATAATGGAGCACCTCCTCAAATGTACATGAGCTGTATATTGTTGAAGGGTTATGAAAAACAAGATGTACAAAAAGAGTACATTTGAAGAGGTGTTCCGAATTTGAGCCTGCTTCAAATTTGAGCCTCCTATCTTAGGTTTCTTGAAGGCAAATTAGTATATGCGCATCAAAATGAACATTTTGGAAGCTTACATGATGAATACATGCTGATTTTGAAAATGTACCATGCACTAACATCAATATTTTTCATGATTTTAGACCATCTATAAATGAAACTCATAACTTTTCCATGTGATACCAAAATACAATACTCTTAGTATGAATGCAAGAATTTCCATTCAATTGAATACAAGGATTAAAATTACCTACAATGCGTTATTTGTTAATTTGGGAATATGCTTACAAAGTGGGACACTGGGACTTTTGAAGGTTTCAGTTAACTTTCAAGTGTACTCCTAAAATCGGTCCACGTGCCCTCACCTGAGAGGAGGAATTTGCGAGGGAAAAAATCTTAGTGGCTCAAACAGAATTTGATACCTTTGAATCTGATTTAAGGTAACTTTTGGGTTTAAGGTGGGTACAAAATGGTACCTCTATTTTTCCCAATTTAACAAATAACGCGTTCTACCCAACTTAATCCTTAACTATCCCCAAGGCATAGTAGGTACTTGGTTATAAAATTGTCATTTACTATCGTTAAGACACTACATCCGCACTGATCTATATTCCAACTTCTTTGTTGATCTTAAATGTAATGAAGGTGTGAATCCATTCCAAACACAATAAAAATACCTCATATTGTATTGGGCGCAGCAACACGTTCAAATGCTTAAAGGTAAATGATACGAAATGCATTCAAGGCTTAGAACTTAATATTTAAATTTCATTACCTCACACAAATGTTCTCTCAAGTGAGGGATGTTCTTTTTCATTATAATTCTTTGAGAAGTTGTTTGGTTTGATGTATTTTGATGTAGTAGATATACATCTGCATGTAAAATTGTATCTTGTAAACAAATGGATCTAGCAGTTAGCTAACCGCTCAGCTTTATATTCAATGTCACCAATTAGAGAGAAAGCTAACATTTTTTATTCAAAAACAAACATTGTACCAAAAAGTCTTTCCGAATTTACCCAATTTTTTAATATGTCCATTTCAAGATAAGATTGTTCTTTTGTGGTACATGCATTTACTCTTTTTCTCAAAATATATTATATATGTATGTATATATGTATATATATACATATATATACATACATATATATATATACATATATACATATATATATACATACATATATATAGATATAGATATAGATATAGATAGAGGGAATTACTATAGCAACACCCTCTGAGCATGAAATTTGATAATTTAGTGCTATTTTTGATTTATTAAGTGCTCCATCATTCATTCAATCAAGACATTATCACCTCCTTGCAAGAAAACATGAAAAATACAAGAAAAATTTGAAATATTATTGCACCAATACTATTTTTTGATATATTCTTGCTTTAAGTACCTCAAAAATCTTATATTTTTAGTTTGAAATTTAAGCACACTTATTTTTTTTAGTATAGCCTTAGAATGATAAAGTTGAAACAAATCTTTTGATCCAAATAAAAAAATTAGCAAAATCAGCATTAAAAATCACATTTTCATGCTCAAAGGGGTGTCTTGTTAGCAATTTAGGGTGTTGCAGTAGTAATTTCTTTAATATATATATATATATATATATATATATATATATATATATATCAAGGATATGTTCTCTTCCTAAAATGGAAATCTTGAGGGTAATTAGAACTTAACAATATTACATAATCAAAAGAAAATTTTATTTGTAAGAACCATCAACTATTGATGTATAAGAAAAATATTAGAGAAATTTCAATTATTGATCCTAATACTTGGTAATATTTTGTAAATTCAGTAGTACAGTCAATCATATGGATATGATGTAAGAGTCATGTTTTAAATCTTTGTTTTTGAAATCTGCATTTGTCAACTCGTTTCTTACATTCTACAAACATTTTTTACATTTATAACTTAACCTTGATCTTTCTTAGTGGGACTTTGTTATAACATATTGAAGGAATTATGAATTGGTACAATGAAGGTTTCTAATAATCACCATCCTTAAATATGTTGTTTATAGATGTCAATTTGATTCAATGCATTATGATGCTTGTACTTTACGTGGTGTTTTACATGATATTTTAAATGTCATACTACAACTTTTCTAATATTCTAAATTTAAACAAATATTGTCATGAAATAGAATATAGAATGCTACTCTACAAAAAATATAAAAAAATAAAAGATATTGTTTGAATATAATCAATGTTGAATTTAGCAAACAAATTACACAAACATATGGTGTAGAATTTCACAAGCTAATCATTGTCTAAAGCATAAAAAGTGGGCGTATACTTTGTATAAGTGGGGTAATAAAAGGTACACTAAATTATGGAATATGCAAGGTATGTGAACTAGAAAATTTAGGCAAACAATCACACACAATGGAGTCAAAGTGCTCAATTTTTGCTCTTGGTTGAACTTCAATTTTTATTGGTACATGATAAATCATAAGCAAAAATTAGCCAAGAAAATATTTAAGATAAATTAACTTTGAGCTTTGAGAAACTACTTTATAATTTGAAGCTTCTAATCAAAAGTCATTGAGTGGTTTTAAAAAAAGGGTTTTAAAAGTATACTTCCAAGTTTTAAGTCTATCTAGAATCATTCCATAGTTTTGGATTAAAGGCTTCAAATATTAAAAATTTGGTTGAGCTAAAACATAACTTGGTTGATTGCATTATTATAGCTTTATTTTTGAAAATTTTGAGTAATCATTCATAAACAAAGTTTGGAATTCTCATGCAAATATTATTGCAATGAATAATAAATCCTGAAACATCCAAATGCTTGCAAGGTTACCAAAGCATTTCTTACATATTCAACCTCATTATCAAAGAATGATGAACTAAAGTGTTCTTTTGTTTTGTTTTTTAAAGCCTGATTTGTTGACAACTTGACAAAACAACTTGTTGCTGATTGTATAGCCAAAAAGATTCAAGAAACTAACCAAATATTAGAAAAATTCTACTGTTAAAGATGAAGGCACGTTGGATGTTGGGTTGATGACTAATAGATCACCTCAAATAATTAAGGGGTTTAGCTCTAGCCTTGCTTCAAAACATCCCCAATTCCTTTGAGGATGGACTAAAAATATTGAACTCAACCTCCAAGTCCAACCTCTTTGTGCTAATATTTTTTATGTTTTCACTGAAGATCTTTTGCCTTTTCTCTAATAAGAATTCTTGACATTTGATGACAAAGGTACTATAGTGGAGTTGTTATTTGGCTCCAAAATATCCAATTTCCAACATCATTATTTGATTATAATTTCCAAATAATAGGGACAAATTCAAGCTCAACCAAGTGTTGCTACACCTCCCTCAATCAACGATGTCAATCGAAGCCTAAGCTTGAGCTTGAGAGACTTGACAAAAGTGCAATAAATTAACGTGTGTTCATATAAGCCTAGTTGCACTCACACATAGTCACACATGGGCAAAGAGTGAGATAGTTTGTTGCCTACACCCCGCCCTACCAATTGATTATTGAATATTTTTTGCAATGAGCTCTACTTTTAATTTGTGCCAAGAAAATAAATCAAAAAAATAAAATAGTAAAAATAATGGAAGTTAAAAAAAAAACTATGTTTTAAAAGGTTGAAAATTCTTAATTGCTGCCTAACAGCAAAATCAAGCTCCAAAGATGACAATTCACTGGCGCGCAACCAACCAGCAAGCTATGTGGCTTGGTGTGGTGATAAGTTAAAAGATGAATTCAAATTATACTCCCCTTTCTATCCATTGATTTTCTTCCTCCCTTAGCCTTGTTATCCTACTCTCCATTTTTGGCATTCATCAACATGCTAACTTAATGCAAATTTTCTATGATGGTCCATGGCCAGCATTGCCCCCTCCTTACCCTCCTACCCCCTAGCCATGCAGTTGCTGAATATGTCAACTATGGATGCCATGATAATAAGGTGTAACTTATAAGAGCAGCAGCAACACACTGAAGCGTGCTTGATCAAATGCAATGTTGGGAATTCAATAACAAAATCCAAGGGTGATGATGCGGCACCATGGAGTTGGGAAATAGAGAGATAAAATCCATATTGTGGCCAATCAAATGGTACCACGTACCGTGCGCAAACTCTCCAACATTCAAAATTATATGTTGAGTACAAAGACATTTGTTTCCTTTTTTTCCTTTTTCTTTTGGCTGCTTCCTTACTCTTTCTCTAGCATCAAATAGGGCCATACATGTCCACATGTCCACGAACACGGCTCTATAGTCCAAAAATTGACGCATTTCATTGAGGATTCATCATGTGCTCTATGGGCTTGTAAACAAGCAAAGAACTTAGTATATACACTGCCATATAATTGACATTTGCTACTAATAAGAAGTTTCAATTTGGGATCTCAAATTGCTCTCAAGAATCAAATTGATCTATATTTCAACTTCTTTGTTGATCTCAAATGTAGTAAAGATGTGAATCTATTCCAAACACAAGAAAAATACCTTGTATTGTATTGGTCACAACGGCATGCTCAAATGCTTAAGGATTAAGCGTATAGTGGTGGTGCTCCTTGGGACAATCTCAATATACTTCATACTACTTGAGATTTGTGTGATGTTCAAGATTATATTTGGACATAAGGTAGTACACTCAAAAATTGCCCATCTAAGGGCTCATCCCTCTTTTTCATGGTTTTTTGTGGATGAGAGGATTTTTAGTTCATGATTCAGACAAAAAGAAATAAATGTGGAATGCAACACAAGTTGTTTCATAATTTTTGAAACATTTTATAGGTACCTATTAATAACCTTAAACTTTCCAAGAACCGTTCACTTGCAAGTTGTGAAGAGATTTGGAGAAGTAAGGAGAATGATTGGTTCTTGCAATTAAAAACACCTTTTCTTCCATGCATTCAGTGAATTGTAATAGGCTAATGTAAGAACCACCAGTGCACCATTTCACAATAAACTATTGGATGGTTCAAAATGTGCAAACAATTTTATGAGCGTACTACCTTAATGTCAGGTCATTCTACTTCCAAGTTAGAACCTCCAATCTTAAATTCTTAAATTGATCAAAAAGCTTATAGAGGAGCAAGGCCATGCATTATAATACTCTTCTCATGAATCAGATAGACAATGACGGTTGGTTTTAACCCTTTAATGTCCATAGGCTTGCCACATACTCACAAATGGTGACTTGACATGTTATTTCTGATGTTTAATGGTTAAGATGGGTTCCCATAAAGCAAGAGTGTCTCTTAACTAAAAAGTAAGAGTGTATCCATAAAGCGAGTTCCTAATGAATCCAAGTGAAAATTGAATACTTCATTTAACTGGGAAATGAGTAACAACAATTGTAAAATGTTTAAGCTTATGACATTGAAATTAGGGAATTGATTTACAAAACATAGTGATTGAATTTCATCCTTTGGAACTTTTGCATACTATATTTTAACTGTCATTATTGGATTTCACCTACCTTTGCAAGAAATTCATCCATGGTGACCTTGTAGATATACCACAATCATGACCGCTACTATAAATCTCTTCATAAGACAATAACCTAAACCTTGTGGAGGTAGGGAAGGTATGTGCAACCTTGCATACCTAAGTACCTAGCATTGGAAAATGGATTGGCATAAAAATACAAAGCAAAAGTTCACAAGAGTGAATCTCATGAGGAAGTAACTAAAAATTCCTGAAGCGTGGCTTCTTGGCTAGCATTGCACAATCATGACTCATGTTGCTTGGCCAGCTTCAAGGATTACGCTACTGCCATCTTTTGGAACAAGTCCAGTGAATCATCACCAATGGACAATGTTGGATGGTGGAATCCTCTCACCGCATCCCTGTAGAGTGTAAGATTCTTGAGAGAGAAGATCAGCAGACAGGAGCTGCTATAGTAGGTCCTGGACTCTAAACCTAATGACTAGGATGAATACGGATGAATATTTGACGTAGTGTTCATGGATGAATAGGGACAAAATCCTAATGACGTGTGCTACTTATCTTAACACCCCCCTTCACTTGTATTAGGGTTTGTCAGGATGAGTTGACGAGCGTTTGCGTTGTCAGGCATTGGTTGCGTGCGTGTCTTCTGTTGTTGTCTTTGCTATGTGATCGCGAGTCGTTGGTGTGTGGTGTTCAGTTGTTGTAGTTGTTAGTTGTTGAAATCGCCAATTGTTGTGGTTGCGAGTCGTCATGGCAATTGTCGGGAAAGCTCAGAGATTGCGGGAGCACTTCATGAGCGTGTCGGCAGTGCGGCTGGCGTGTGGTGATTGTGTCTTTGTTCTCTTTGTTGTTGCGGTTCTTTGGGTGGTGTGTCAATTTGGTTGAAGAGGGCTTGTCCGCGGAGTTGGCTGTGATGTCGGAGGTTACTAGTGACGTTGGGGTTTGCCCTCAGAGTGTGGCTAGTCCAGTGGTGATGTGCAATCGGTCGTCTCGTTCGTTGTCTTTGTACATGGCCGATGTTTGAGAAGATGAGCGTCAATTCAAAGGAGTGCGCTTGCCGCCAGTTAAATATTATGTTGTGAAGTATGGACGACTGCCTGGACTATATTTTTCATGGAAGGAGTGTTCTAGGCAGGTTACTAAGTTCAAAGGGGCGGTATTCCAATCCTTTCAAACATTAGAGGAAGCAAAAGATTTTCTCTTTGAGGATTTTGATGTTTAGGGTTTTATCTTAGGGCTAAGATTGCAAAACATGAGTATGTTCATGGATTGCGTAGTTAGTTTAGGCTTTGAAGTCCTAAAGTGGATCTATAGGCTTCAAATTTTAGCCTGCCAATTTGTTTTGTGAGGGCATTTGCTAGTTGGCAGTTTGTGTTAATATATGCTAATTTTACTTCCCCCTCTACTATTCTTTCCCTTATGAAATGATAGTGTATTTCTATGTGCTTTGATCTTGTGTGAAAAATTGGGCTGTGACACATTTTAATTGCAGCTTGATTGTCACAATAGATAGAGATGGGATTTGTGATTTTAGGATTTGGTTGGGAGGGTACCTAGAGTTTGAGTATTAACCTTTGCAGCCACATAGCCTCCTGCGCTCCATTGTTGAGGGAGCAATACTTGGATTTGGTTGAAGAGCGGGAGACAGTGAGTTGTTTCTTAGATTGCCAACTGATTGGACCTCCGGCGAATGTGAATGCATAAGCACCAGTTGATTGGCGTGTTTCGGTGCAGGATCCCTAGTCCGCGTTGGTATAGCCAATGATCTAAGTGGGTCCTGCTGTATAGATAATCCCATAATTCAATGTGCCCTAGAGGTACCAAAGGATATGTTTAACAGCTTTGAGGTGTGGGGTTTGAGGGTTCGTCATATAACTGGAGATATGGCTAACGGTGTAGGTGATGTCAGGTCGGGTAACAATTAAGAAAATCAGTTTACCGACTACCTTGCAGTATTTGGTGGTGTCCACATATGGGCTGTTCATGTTGGTTTCTAGGGTTTGGCCTTTTGGGAGCGGAATGGCTGTTGATTTACAGTCCTGCATGCCAAACTGTTGAAGTATGGATTTTGTATAATCTGTTTGATGCAGAAAGATGTCGTGGGGAAGGGTTTCAAAGGAGATGCCAAGGTAATGTTTGACTAAACCTATGTCTATCATTTCAAACTGTGAATGTAGGAAGTCCTTAAGCCACTAAATAAGGTGTGGGGAACTACCAGTGATGAACAAATCATCTACATATAACATGAGAATTAGGGTATCCGCCTCCTTGTGCATGTAGTATAGGTTGCCATCAGAGGTGCTTCTAGTGAGGCCTAGACTGTGAAGAGCTGAGTGAATGCAATCATACCAGGTTCTAGGGCTTTGTTTGAGACCGTAGAGGGATTTGTTGAGACGGCAGACAAGGTTGGTGCCGTGTACCTCAAATCCTGCTGGTTGTGTCATGTATACATTTTCTTTTAGGACTCCATTGAAGAAGGCAGTTTTGACATCCATGTGGTGGATACTCTAGGTATGGGCGGCTGTAAAAGCAATGGTTGTGCAAATGGTTGCCCATTTGATCACCGAGGCAAATGTTTCGGTATAGTCAATACTGTACTTTTGCTGAAACTCGCAAGCAACTAGCCTAGTCTTTTTCTTGTTAGGGCGGCTGTGGATTCCGGGTTTTAGCTTAAAAATCCACATGCAGGTGATTGCTTGGTGTCCTAGTGGTAGAGGCTCAATGGACTAGGTGTGGTTCTTATGGATGGAATCTATTTCCTCTTGTATGGCATGAAGCCAATCGGGATCTTGCTAAGCTTGGTCAAAGGTAATAGTTTCATGCTCTGGTTGGATGGGTTCTAATTTGGATGGTGTAGCGGATAGGGTGGAAAAGTCAAAGTCATCAACTGAGACGAAAAGGTTGTATCCGTCCAAACAAACATTCTGGTGCCTTGGGCGATCAGAGCAACGGGGTTGGAAGGGTGTGGTTGGAACAAGTGGTGGGGATGGGCCGGATGGAGGAGAGGACGGGTGAAAGACGGGGATGGGTGTAAAAAGATTGGGTTCTGGGAAATCCGATGGCTGAAGAGGTGTGGGTTGCAGGTGTGGGAAGCAAAATTGGATGTGGCTATCTAGAAGGGGTTCTGTAGATTCTGGTTGATGTGGGTCAATGTTGTTCCCATCAAATCTAGCATCCCTATTGATGATAATGCTGTGAGTTTTTGGACTATAGCAGCAATAGGCTTTGCTATTCTCATCATAGCCAACGAAAATGGTGGGAAGGGACTTTTCATCTAACTTTTTCCTTTTTGTTGCTGGAATGTGACAATAAGCGACGCATCCAATAACTTGGAGGTGGCTAAGGTTTGGCTTAATGCCAGTGAACGCCTCTTTAGGAGTAAGGAGTTTGAGTACCCTTGTAGGAGATCAGTTTTGAAGATAGTTCACAGTTTTGGCTATCTCCTGCCACATGTGTCTAGGGATCTTTGTGCCAGAAACTACGGCATGAATTCCTTCAAGTAGGGTTCTATTCTTGCGTTCAGCAATGCCATTTTGATGAGGGGAATACCTTGCAATCAGCTAACGGTGGATTCCATGTTGCGAACAATAATCTTTGAGTTTTGAGGAGAAGTATTCTCTCCCCCCCCCCCTGTCGCTCCTAACGGCTTGGATCTTGTGGAGACCTTCTACAAGGGTGCAAAATTGCTTAAAGTAGGTAAAGGTTTGGGATTTTTTGGCTGGAAATATAGCCAAGTCTTCTTGGTGAAGTCATCTATGAAGGTCAATATGTAGCGGCTACCAGTGCGGGAGGGAATGGGCATGGGTCCACAAATGTTGCTGTGTACAAGTTCTAAGGGTCATACAATTTGTGTTGTTCGGATCTTGGGTATTTGCACACAAGGCATTTTTCCTAACATGCAGGAATGACAAATGTGCTTGAGCAATGGAAGAGTTGGTGTACCTGCAACTATGGTGCAAGTTGTCATGTGATACAAAGATTGATAGTTGAGATGGCCAATTTGACAATTCCAGAGGTGCGTTTCCTGCCGTGTTGATGCTATTGGTGTGGTTGCAGCAAGCAAGGAGTAGCCACTAGTGGATGTTGGTCGGCTTTGCAGTTTGTATAACTTGTTGTATGGGTCGCGCCTTCCTTGTAAGAAGATCTTACTTGAGTTATCGTTGTTGTAGATGTAGCATACAATAGAGTTGAAGAGAACTTTATGACCTAAGTTTGTGAATTGTCCCATTGAAAAAAGGTTAATTTTGACACCAGGGACATAAAGAACATCTAAGACGTGTTTTATTTCACCATGAAGGTTAGAGGTAGTTACAATTCCTTTGCCAACTACCCTCATGAGTTGCCCTCCGGCGGTCCTGATGTTTGTTGTGTAGGATGAAATGATGTTGCTTAGCAAGTCTTTGTTCCTTGTGACATGCAAGGAGGCTCCGGAATCAAGGAACCATGCTTCTTTGACATTATCAGTGGTGATGCAGGCGTTGATGGTGTCAACAGTGTCATTGTTGAAGGCGGCAAAGCAGTTAGTGAGTGAGTCTGCAAGAGGATCTTGGTTGGGTCCATCTGGTAGTCAGGTTCCTTAGTAGTCTCCGCAATGTGGACGTTGCAAGCTTTGTCAAGTTTGATCTTAGTGAGCTGTGCCTAAATATTTTTGAGTTGTGCCTCGAGGTTTGCCTGCTCACAGTTTTGCGCGTAGTGTCTTCAATTTCAACATTTGTTGCACTGGGTGGTGGTCTTGTTTGGGTTGTCAGGGCGTGGTGGAGGGTGTGCGGCATCTTGGCGGGGGCCGTAGGAGGTGTTGCTTCTGGATGAGACATTGTATTGCTGATGGTGAGGCGGCACGTTGGAGCGGGGGCCGGAGGTGCAACCAAAGGCAACCTGGTCCTTTGCCATATCCTCTTGCTCTGAAGTTGTAGTTGCCGCAAATGTTGACCTCTTCTTCATCATGGTCAATGTCAGCTGCACGGCTGGACTTCTCTTGTAGAAGTAAATCTTTGAGTTTGTTGTAGGATGGAGTGGTGTCTTTGCCCTTTTGTATCTGTTTAAACATTGCCCAGCTTTTGGGGAGGCTATTGACCATTTGGTCGACCAGGTTCTTATCAGAGATTTGGATGCCTAGATCCGCTAGCTGTGACATGAGGTGATTGATGTCCTCAAGGTGATCGGCCATCTTCTGGCCTTTTGACATATGTAGGGTGTGAAACTACTCTTTCAAAGCCAGTCTCCTAGCTTTATTTTGAACGTTGCACGTGGTCTCCAAATGTTTCCAAATAAGATATGGGTCTTTCAAATGTATAATACCAAGTAGGAATGAGTCACATATTGATGAAACAAGGATACGTACCGCTTTGCGTCGTCCATCATTGGTGCGTGTAGGTTCTGACTCCGCTGCTTTGTTGCACAGTGTCTGTGCGTCAATGATGGTTTTGCCTGAATTTCCAGAGGAGGAGTTGGAGGCGCCAGTCGGAGCAGGGGACAGCATGTAGTGCCAAAGGTCTTCGTTCTCAAGAAAGACCTCCATCTTGTACCTCTAGAGAATGTAATTGGAGGGTCCTGCAAGTTTCATGGTTTTCGGTACTTCTTTGATTGAGGAGTCCATGGTTGTGTAACATAGAATAAGCTTGCTATATGTGTGATCAGTGGTAACTGATACTTGCAATAATTGCAACTGCGTGCGTGTGGTCTGCTTGCTAGGACTCCGCCGGCAAGTAGAGGAAGAAGGTGTGAGAGTTTGCAAACAGCAAGATTGTGGAGCTTCAGCGCTTTGATACCATGTTGGATGGTGGAATCCTCTCACCGTATCCTTGTAGAGTGTAAGACTCTTGAGAGAGAGAAGATCAGCAGACAAGAGCTGCTATATTAGGTCCTGGACTCTAAACCTAATGACTAGGATGAATACGGATGAATATTGGATGTAGTGTTCATGGATGAACATGGACAAAATCCTAATGACGTGTGCTCCTTATCTTAACAAGCAATGAAGTGGGTGGATGATTTTGAATATTGGAGCTAATAGCAGGTGTTATAGATTGTCACCTTGTCTTACTTAATCTTGTATTTTGGATAGGGACATCCACCTCAAAATAGGGGGATACTAGAGTGACATGTGTACTCTTCCAAATGGCGCATATTTTTCTTTCAAAATTTGCAATTTACAACTAATGTTTAATTGTTGCCAACTCACATGTACTGCAAGGAGCACCCTTGTTTGCAAGCTACAAGAAAATGACAGATTTGTGTCATAACTTTTCCTTGCCAAATATCAATATATACCCACTGTTATTAAGCTGTGGCTAATACCATCACATAAAAATGTGTAAGCTCTAGTAAAATTTAATTTGAGTTTCACAAAGAAATTTGAGTTATGAGCTTTGCTTACAAGAAAACATGCTAGAGGAATCATAGTTATCACTATCCAATTGAAAGACTAGTGTTTATGCCATAGTAACAAAGGCGTGGCTAGAATTTTGATAGACTTGAGAAGAAACATGTCATGGCTTTACTGGGGAGGCCATTCATGAGGGTGGGCTCCATGAATGCAATGGCAAACACTTGGTGAGGGGAGAGAGAGTCCACTCCACTATCGGGAAGGTCACTCTATGTATCTTAAGTATCTCGTGCGGCAAGGGTTTTTTTTTGTGGGGCTATTTATCTCGTAGGCAAGAATTAAAGGATCCCTATAATTGCTTATAATTGGCAAATTGGCTTATTTGATGGAACTCTATTTGTACTTATACTTTCTATTTTAATGCAATTTATTCTAGGTTATATTTTTTATAAAGAAAACTTAAAATTGAGAAACAAGTTGAAAGGAGAAAAATTAGACAAAGAAGTACACAACCCTTTTTTTCTTCCTAAAGCCTTGAAGCTACCCATTTTAATTTGAAGAAACTAGGCATGTAATTGCCAAAAAAAAAATGTTTGACCCAGTTGTGCATCTAATTGTACACACATGCTATAGTAAATTTAGTTTAGAGGATCCAGTATACAACAGACTAAATTATATGTACAAAATACTAATGACCCACATATGAAGGCTACCTAAATTACTTATAAATGTTTTTTGACTTTTAATGGCCTTTATCTTATTTTAAAGTTTTTTATAAATTTTACCCAAAAAGAATAAAAGGCTGTTTATATTTTGCAACACGTTGTTTGTAAAATGCGGTAAGTTACCTCCCCAAGACTCCACTTAGACCTGAGAGTTAAACATAAGCAGACTGCATAACTGCCTAACTGTTGAGAAGGTACAATAAGGCATTTTGTGCAATAAAGACATGGAGTTGTGGCTCCCTTCATTATATCAAGAGGCTGACCCTAAATTTCTTGTGAATCCCATTAATTAAGCCTCCTCTAATTTAGAAACTACTTTGTAATATAAATACTTGTAACTTGATTCAATTCTTGTACACGAACCCTAAGAGCAACAGACAATCCCCCAAATAACTTTTGGATGGTTTGACATTGGTTTACACCTATTGAGTATGAATATGATGAGGATGTGTTGTACACTACTATACATTCCACTGCCCTTGTAGAGCAACCACAACTTGGGGGCCATGAAAAGATGGGGTTGTTTATAGAGTTGATTGAGAATTAGGGCAGCTCCTAATAATGATGACCAGTTTACACATAGTTGATGAGAAATGTCCCTGACATGGATGGAGGGATGGATGAAATTTGGTAGAGTCCAGTAGTTATAAGGATTTGTATGTAGCAGCCGGGTATGTATACATACACGTTGTTCATACAACAGAGTACGTATTTGGCACACACTTATTTTAATTGGCGCCATCTATTATTTTGACCAGTATGGTAGCAGGGAGGAATTTTGCATCCAAAACTCGAAGGCCCACATGATGCTCCTGTAAATTTTGTGACTCCTCTGTGCCCACTCAAGACTTGTTTCTTTCATATTCAATTAAATAACTCACATAACATACCTGCTTTTTTTTTGGTGTGTTATTTATTTATTTTGTAGTTTTTTCATAATGACTTTAACCATGATGGTTGTGCTTATCAGAGATATTCCAATGCTCTCATTTCCCTTAACCCATGAGCATAGATGATACAAGGTCGCTTTTTGTTGGCTAGACTAGCATCACATGAGACATTGCAACCAGTAATTTAGATTTATATGTAGGAGTAACTTCTTTCCAAGGACTTTTGCCACCAAGTATATTTTCTATGGCCTTATTCACCACAAGCATCACAGTCCACGTTATATACATCATGGGTGAAAGCACACTACGGTCACCCCCCAAAGGTCCAAAAATTGGCACAAAATTTACACATTTTGATTCTAAATGGAGCCAAAATTTCAATTTAAACCAAAATGTAATGGTGATCTAAACCAAAAGGCCTTCTTGTAAATTTATAAATTAAAAAATAAATAAAAACTTTTTAAAGTCATTTTTTAGGCCTTGTACTCAATCAAACATTTACAAGGATAGTTTCTTATAAAGATTTATAAATCCAAATTAAGGGTAGTTGCAAGAAACACTTCACAATTTTGTCTCAAACACCCTTAAAATTGGTAGTATTAGGTAGTATTATGAGCTTTTGCAATAATTAATTTTTAAAATAAAATAAAATATGGATAATTTGTAAACCACTTAAAATAGCATACTCATGAACATTCAGACCGAGAAAAAATTTAATCTAAAATTTATGCACAAAAATAGAGGGACAAAAATTACCCACAAAAAGACAATTTCCTTTTTGCTTTTTAGAAAATAGTAAAAACATTCAAAAAAAAAGGCCATCTTTGCTCTATTCAAGATGCTTGTATTGATGGAATTGCTTTTTTGGGGAAGTTTGTTTTCTTTCTCTAATCATTAACCAAAGGATGCCCATTTTGAGAGCATGTGGAAGGCAGAGAATTCACATTTTCCTAAAACCCTTCTACACATCCATATAATGCTTTATGATGAACAACTTCCCTAATTTGTAGCATGAGATTTGCTTTTTTGGACTAAGAATAGTACTAAAAACCCCAAAACGGCCAAGGTAGACACCTATTTGGGGGCTGTTTAAAAATAGTAAAATAATTATTAAAAAAAACCGCAAAAATTATTGAAGGTCTAAGACTATGACATGTACCTTCCTCTAAAATTTCAGCTCAAAAGAACTTTTTGAGCAAAAGTTACAAGCCAAAAAGCACCTGCAAGAGGTGAAGGGGACAAAAAATAGTATAAGTGTTTCTTGGAATCACCCTTAAATGCTAAGGTATAGTACCTAAACATTAGGACATTAAATTTAGCTCTTTGAATTGCAAAAATCAAATCCAAAACTTGACCAAAAAGTACAAACAAGGTACATCTAAATTTGTGTCAGCATAAAACTTTCATGTTTTTATTTTGTACATTAAATTAATAGATGTAAGTCAAGTTTTCTTTTGCCATTTGCAATATACACAAGATATAAGACTCCAAATAATTTAATTTTTCCTAAAAAAATGACCACAACTATAATAAAATTGTGAGTAAAATTCACTCCAAACTTCCATCCTATGCAAAAATTGTACCGTGACTACATATTTATACAACCGTAGTGTGCTTTCACCCTTATACACCAATCTTCCCTTACTGTATACATCACACCGTATACATCACATAGCCTTCTCATAATTTACACATCACCCAACTTGATGCCATTACCAAGTTAGCACTTGAAGCTGACAACTGCCACCGCCCTTGATACAAAGATGTCCTCCCTATGTCTACAGTTGTGATCCACGTCACCTTTTTTGTGTGACCATGGTAACAAAATTTAAGGAAAACTTTAACCCAGGAACGTCGAGGGCACAGTGGTGCTTGAACGGATGAGAAACTAATTTTCATCCATATTTTGTTGATGTTGGGTTATGAGGAGTTGTTGCTGATCTATCATGTTGGGTTATGAGGAGTTTCTAGTTGAATTTGTACTTTTATTAGTGTTTCTCTTTATGTAAATGAGAAGTTAGTAAAAAAAATGAATCACAATATATGATATTTTAGTGTATTTTGGGAAGTTGTTGCTCCTTGCTCTAAATCTAAAATTTCTCCACAAAAATGATTTTTTTGAATTTGGGCCCAACTAACAAAATGAAGGACATCTACTCTAGTTTCTACTCCAATTTGAATTTTGGAAAATTTCCTAATATTGAATATTTTATTGCAATTTGAATTTTGGAAAATTTCCTAGTATTGAATATTTTATTGCAATTTGAACTTTAAATGTATTTTCAATGTCTATTATTTTCTAATTATAAAATGACTTGGAAATTGAGTTTACACCATGATGTTTGTCATTGTAATACACACACATGGTGAAATTTTCAGATTTTTTGAAATGATTTTCTATTTGATGTGATTTTTCTTCACTTTTTTTTCAAAAATTCTAAAAAAAACAACATTGCACAAATTAATTCTATTTTTATTGTGAAGTATAGAAGACATGCAGTTTCATCCCTGAAAAAAAAATTTAAATTTTTTCATTCAAATCTAGTTGCCAAATGACAACAAATTAAGTGATAAGCACTAAAGATGGAAAGCAGTGGTCATAGGTTTGTCACTTAGGGGTTAAAACCCTTTTGTACTCATGGACATATCATATAATGTGGTAGCAAAAATATCAGATGGCATTGGGAATGAGTCATATCTATGTTGTTGTATCATGTCTGTAAGCACATATGCATCTCAAGCTTAAAATGGTTTAGAAACTCTAGATTGTTTACTTAATTCACATATTTGCATCATTGGTTATAAATCATGATAATTAAGTCAAGAGTCAAAACTTTGTTAAAAATGAGTATTGGACTAATTCAACTCTCAAAATTCACAATGCAAGATGATGTGGCAAGAGGAATGTTAGATTGTCAAGTAAGGGATTAAAGAATAGTTAAAAAAGAAACTCTTCAATCCTTTTTTAACCCCTAAAGGACAGGCCCTTTTTTTTGTGAAAAACACTGAAAACTGCCACTTTTGGGGATGAAAGGAGTGGTTTTTTTTTTTTTTTTTTTTTTTTTGAAATTTAACCATAAGATCTTACTCTAGATAGTATGAGGTACTTGGGAAAAAAATGAGCTTATTCCAAATGAAAATGAGTGAGATATTTACATGTGAAGTGAAGAAAAAAGTTTGTTTTCATACTGCCCAAAAATTTCAAAAGCCTTTGACCACTCTTATAACAAAAAAATTGCTCTACCCAAAATTGCACTTTATTTTTTCCATGTAGGAGATCAAGTTAGGTATGTGTGGGATAATTTTCAAATCAATTGGAACTATACAACACATGGGAAAAAATAGTAAGAAAAAAATAGAGAATGAGTCAAAACACTAAATTGTTAAGAATTTAATTATTAAAATGAAAAATGCCAATTCCAATGGTCATAATGTTGTGATAAACAATTTACATCCTTTGGTTTTGTTTTTTTTCCAAAATAATGAAAATTGAGTAAAATAATGGACTTCAAAGTTTATTTTAGAGTAGAGAATCTAGAATTGCTTGCAAACAAAAACTCCTCATAACTTTCATCTCATCTATCAAAATTGAATGATTCAAAGCTCCCCAAGTCTATATAAGTCTAAAAAACCTATTTCAGATTTTTGTTTGAAAAAAATGAAATTTTTGGCTGCCCTAGGAGCAGTAATTTCTAGATTTTCATGCATAACTTCTTCAATAAATGTCGGAATGAAGAAAAAATTACTTTCCCATGTAGATCTTTGAATTCCCTGCCTTCAATACAAGTTTCATAAAATCACACAAAGTAGTTTAGCCATAGGTACATGCCCCAAATCCCATTTGTCCCCTAAAGGGACAATGGTCCTCTAGGGGTTAACCCTTAAAGGACCATGGCCTTAATTTTGTCAAAAGACACTCAAAACTGCCACCTCTATGGCAAAGAGTAAAAAAGTTTGAAAATCAAGCATTTTGCATATTTGACCATAGGATCTTGTGCTAGACTACTATAAGAATGTGTCATACAAAACTCAAGAACTTTGACTGCACAGATTGGAAGATATATGCATTTAAAGTGTAAAAAATAGCTTTTTTTGCACCTTGCTTGACTAGATTTTTTAACTTTGAACATTTTTAACTTAAAATTTTTGCTCCACAGAGTTTGGAATTCTATTTTTGCATGGTGGGAAGTTGAGTTGGGAATCTTGAGAAAAAATAAAAAAATAAAAAAAACTTAATTTTCATTCTTTAAAAAATCATTAGGTAGAAGAAGGTATGAGATTGAACAAAAACTTAAATTGCTAATAACCCTGCAATGGAATTGAAATGCAATAATCCCAATGGTAAGATTGTTTTAGAAAGCAAACTTCACCCTCTCCAACAAATTTTTTTGAAAAAATGTTAAAATTGCATTCAAAAATGAAGTTTATAAGTTATTTTTTCAAGAAGATGCTTGAGTTGCCCAAAAAACAAGATTGTCCATAACTTTCTCATAACTAGTCCAAATGGAATGAATCAAAGCTCCAAATGTAGAAAAATTTATAACCTATAACAAAAGATAATAAATTTTTTTCAAGTTTTTTCCAAATTTTTTTTTGCTGCCCCTAGTCCCCAAATTTGTGCTTATTTGGGCATAACTTTTGCTCCCTGGCATCATTTGTAATAAAAATTAGATTCCCCAAAAGCTGATGTGTTTTTCTATCTTCAAAAAAGTTTCAAAAAATCAGGACAAAAATTGAGGCCATAGGTACCTGCCCAAAATCTCATTTGTCCCCCGAAGGGACAACGGTCCTTTAGGGATTAAATTTGATGTTGTTGTTAAGTTTTGGAACTAAAGGAAGATTTAATATTATGTGTCAAGTAATTGAGTGACCTACATTAGTACATTTAGAATAATCATGTTGTGTTTAAAATTTGTGTTCATAACTATGGTTGAGGTTCTCATGAATTTTTCCACTACATACAACACCATGTAAATCCAATGCATAAATGGGAATCAATCATTTGAAAACGAAAAAAAGAGCGTTAATGGATAGTTTTTCTACCTACTAAAACAAAATCAAATATAAGATGACACTCCTTGAGAGGCAACACTTGTCAATTGTCATTCCCAAAGTGTCCATTTATCAATCACACTTAAAGTGTTATTTATAGTTCAAGAATTAAAAAAAAAAAAAAACCACACACAAAGTGTCATAAAAAATGAACAAGCCAAAAATGATATGAAATTTTCTTCCAAGCGTGCAATTCAATGCTTGTTTTCTTCTGCTTCCAATTTCACAAGGACGGCTATGATATCATATCTTGACCTTTGTAATATCACATATTCAATGTGTGTGATATCATACTACTAATCATACTACTAAGATCACAAGGGCCTTCATAATATCATATTTGCACCTTTGTAACACATCTCTAAGCCTTGTGATATTTTCACATAGATAAAATTTGAAGAGTTATTGAACTTTTTATTTTGCATTCTATTTAGCATAGGAAAATCATGTTAAAATTCTATTGGTGAATGCGTAGCGTAGCAAGCGCCAACCGCTAATTACTATAAAAAGAACAAAGAGTGATTCACATATGGAAAAAAAACAAGTTACTAATGGTAAACAAACCTTATTCATCAAATGAATACAATAATCATGTTTTTCAAATAAAATATTTAAAACAAGAAAATATTGCAAGTGATCACAAGATCACTTAAGTAACCATACGATTCATACCTTGATATGCTTTCTCTCTAGTAAAACCGAACTGAATTTGAACTCACCTACATTCTAAGAAGTAGATGAGAATAATTTCTTATAACGGATTAGCTCCCCCAAATATACTCTTGAGCATAAGATTGGGTGAAGGAACAACGCTGGGAGTCGACCTTGCAGAGGCAGGGAGGCAGGGGCAATGAACGGGGAGAGCCGAAAAACAATAGAAAGTCAGCCGAATGAAATGTGCAAAAAACCAATTGAAGTTTAAATAAATCGGCTAAAAAACGACTAAGATTTTGGAAAATTTTCAATTATAATAATGTAAGTATATGGAGAATAGCCGATGCATCCAGTGAGACCGGATGATAATGAGAAATGTAAGCTTTTAACCGAAAAAGCTCAAAATCTCCCCGCATACTGGGCAGGGGCAAAACGAAGGAGGAGGCGAGGAACAGTAATAAAGAAAAGGGAGACGGGGGGTGGCAGAGAGCAAAGTAGGATTGCAGGGGGTCGTAAGTAAGAGATCGGCAATTAAAGGGCCGGAGGGTACATGGGCAAAGGAGGAGGAGGAGTAGGGAAGGCGATAATGGAATTGAATAATATAAGTTACATTATATATACCATGTCTGGGCCTGCACGATGGCCATCAGTCCATAGCCTTACTAACTCTCCCGCTCTCTCTCACACTCTTCACTCTTTCTCGCCGGCTCGCCGCACAGCCTGCTGCAGCCAGCCTGCCACTCTGAGCCTCTTTGCAGCGTGATTGCTGCTGCAGGGCGAGCTCACTCATTCACTCGCTGCACAGACAGCACTTGGGTCCACGCTCATGTGGCATTAGTGCTTCGGTTCCCACTTGCCACCTTCTCATCCCTAGATCTACCCTTCTCATCAGCCAGTTGCAGCAGCAGCAGTACTTACTGATCGGTCTCATCAAGCAAGCAGTGCACCAATCTACCGCCAGTCACCGGCATTACATTGTGCGGGATTCGTCCGTTGATCGCACGCAGGATTAGGTTGCTGCGGAGGAAAGTCGATCGGCGGACATGGCTATGGTGTGGACTCTGTTTGCGTTCCTAGCGCTGTGTGTGCTGCGAGTGCAAGCTTCCAGCTTCATGGCGGGCGGATGGGGGTTCGCCCATGCCACTTACTATGGTGGCGCTGATGCTTCCGGAACTCAAGGTGGGTGCTGGTGGAACTCGCCTGCACAGGCTGCTGTATTTCTTGGAACCGCAGTCTTGGCGTTTCGTTGTTCTTGGACCGTTCTGGTTCCGCGCATTGTCTTGGATTTGGTTTTGTTCTTTTGTTTTTGGGAGAGCCTGTCCATGGTCTGGTCTTGGGGGGTCCTGATTGTGGATTTTCAAGAATGCTCATTTGTCTCCTGGTACCCCCCCCTTCCAGTCGGTGGCGAGTATTTTCTCAGCTTAGGTCTCCTGTCTTGTGGCTTTGTTTATTGGTGCTGTGGGCGTTCGTGCGTCGTGTACTTGGCATTGAGGCGATGGCCATGCCGGGAGTGTGTGTTCGGCCTCGTATTGTTCGTTGCGAGTTCTGGAAAATGCGGATCCTGATGTTTCTGTTTCTTGGTGTGGTTCTTTGGATGCTACAGGTGGAGCGTGCGGATTCGGGAATCTCTACAGCACTGGCTACGGAACCAACACCGCGGCTCTGAGTGCCGCCTTGTTCAACACGGGCCTGAGCTGCGGTTCGTGCTTCGAGCTCGCCTGCGATCCCACCGGGTCCAAGTACTGCCTTCCCGGCGGCAGGACGGTGATAGTGACGGCGACCAACTTCTGTCCGCATGGTTCTCTGGGAGGGTGGTGCGACCTCCCCAAGCAGCACTTCGACCTGGCGCACCCCATGTTCGTCAGCCTGGCGACGGAGGCCGGAGGAGTGATTCCCATCAAATACCGAAGGTGAGCAGCCCTGTCTTCCACGAAGCCCCTTGGTTGCTGGATCTGTTGCACATGAAGTCTAAGTCTGAAATGTGCTTGGTGTATGTTTTTATTCCTGAACGTGTACGTATGTGAAACGATGTAAATCTGCATGTTCCCGCTGCTTTTTGTTCGCCGTGACTGAGTTTAGGATTGTCACATTCTTGCACTGACAACATCAAGTGTGTACAGGGTTCCTTGCCTGAAAGCAGGAGGAATGCGGTTCACCGTCAATGGCAACCCTTGGTTCTTGTTGGTGCTGGTGACGAACGTGGCCGGCGCGGGCGACGTGCAGCAGCTGTACATCAAGGGCAACAACACGCCCTGGCAGCCGATGAAGCGCAACTGGGGGTCGATGTGGCAGTTCACCGGCAACAGCAACATGAAGGGGCAACCGCTGTCATTCAAGGCCGTCACCAGCGATGGCGCCGTGGCCATTTCCAACAATGCTGCGCCGGTCAACTGGCAGTTCGGCCAGACATTCGAAGGCATCAACTTCTGACCCCGACTCCTGCGGGTAGCTGAAGTCTCGCCGATGGCAACTTTAGTCCTGTCCACTATATAGCGTATGAAAGCAATTTGGGATGCATTTTGACCTTGTAGCTAGCAGAGGCGTGAACGAACAATCTCGCCCGCTGTCTGTCTGGTAATATTCTTACTTTTAGCTTAGCTCCTCCACCGCCAGTTTCTCTTATAAAGAGTCAGTCGCAGATTAGTGGGTCACGAGCTTTCTCCTCCAGCTTTTTTATTGTTTTTCCAATCAGCCGTAGCGGAAGCGCGACGACGAACGAAGAAGCTCTGGTTGCTGAGGTGTGTGCATTACTGATGACATGCACCACCCGCTCCCACCTGTATTTTACGCATCCATCATAGTAGGCTGTCTAGGAATAGGCCATCAGGATTTTGCCCTCGAGCACCATCTAGATAGCTGCTGCTGTCCGATGCACGAACATTCCCCTGCATGCGAGTGCAGCCGGTCATTCAGACGAGAAATTTGTGCAGAGGTGAGATAGGCGTGTCTGTTATCCACCCGCATATCTACTAATAAACGCGAGAGGGGCAGTGCACCGCACAAGTACTCTCTCTGGTTTGCTTCTCCATCTGAACTCTATCTTGCAGCGTCGTGCCATTGTGGTAATCATGGTGTTGTTATGTTTTCTGATTCGGTAGCTAGCGACGACAGACTCGACATGCATTTACATCTGATGTGCAGGCGGGATGGTCACAAATCAGTGTCGGTGCACCGGTATGGTAGCTTGGTTAAACTGTATGTGAAGCGTCAGCAAACTTCTGCCCTGCCAATCCAGAGCAAGAAATGCACTGAATAAAGCGTCAGCCCCGACAGGCATGTCGCACTCTGCCAGGAAGAACTTGGATGCCCCGGATTGGTCCTTTGCGGTGCTTGTACACTTCTTTCCAGAAATACCGAAAAAATGAAAACATACTGAAAGCAAGTATATGCATCATTCAAGTTGGGATATGCAGTGCAAAACATGAAACTCCATATTCGATCAATATGGAGTTGCATGTTATATATGGAGTGTGTCTGGACATTGCATTGGTCCAGATACACACTCCGTATATACCATGCAACTCCATATTGATTGAATATGGGTTATAAACTAGTTGACCAAATTCTGGGGAGGGTGGTACAAAATGATACTGATGGGATAAATGGCGTTACGTTGTGTCATGTATCTTAAAAGAACGACTGCCCTTCATATATAGCGGTGTTGTGGTTCATGAGATGTCATTCTACCCTGGCCTTTCTACAATCACATGTTTGACTTGTTCCGTCCTGGTAAAATGCGAAAGACCAAAAATTTGTTTATTTTGTCGCTAATGCACATGTGTTTACGTACTAGATATAACAATGTCAACACGCATGTTGTATTGACTGCTGCCTCGTGTTGCAGTGCTATCCATCCCACTCGTTGACATCTTCCACACAGCAAAATTGTGGTGGTTGACAAACGTACAGAGTGCTGCAATGCACTGTGAAGTTGATGAGTTTTCCGTGTCTATGAGCGGCTACACTGTTGCTATCATGGAAGTACCAGGACAGGTTTATCGGGGAAGTTTGTAAAAGAACTTGGCAATGGTGTGGACTATGGAGTTGTTGAGTTTGTGACGGTTACACCTCATGTTCGTGTGTGCGGATGCACTTACTCAGCCATTTGCACTGCAGGTGGTATTCAAGATGTCCAAACGAGTGAACTTTGTACTTGTGACGGTTCTTCACAACACTTTTGAGGAATCCAATCTCTTCTGCCACGACCGTCAATTTCCTCACCAAGCCAGCCCAAACAAATGTGCACGGCCATCGCCATCATGCACTCCGTCTCATTGTGGATATCATTCACAGATCTGCTTAACTAAAGTGGTGCTCTATCTTGAAGCCATTGTCAATGATCAATGTTTGTAAGGCGGCCTTTGGAAGTTGGGGATTTAATAATTTCTGTCATTTTGAGGACAAATAAACATTTGGAAGAAGTACAACAAGTTGATTTGAGAGACACATGACACCTCTGCAAGAGAATCCACGTAAACGCATACTGGACAACTAGTTAACTCTTGAACGTCAAATTTGACACGTCAGGTCACCATTTGTACTTGTGAGCAATTAGCAAGCCTCCGGACATGAAAGGGTTAATAAATGCTGAATGCTACAAATGATCACTTTATTCTACTACCGCCATGTATTTAACATATTTTTCTTAAGAAGATCAGTCAGGCTCTTCCAAAAGCGTTTGGACAATATACTTCCTCTCCCAATTTCTCATACACAGGCTTGTAGAGTTATAGGTACAAATAAATTTGGTGGAACTTGGGATATATTTTGCCAACACATAATGGCACAATCTAAATTCTCAGTCACTTTTAGTGAAGTCAAAAATTGTGCGGTTTGCTTGCTGGAAATCATTGGAAACTTCAAAGCTGTACTTCAGCAGAAGTGATGGTCAGCTGGTTTTGTAAGCATTTCTCAAGGTCGGATCACGCATGATATAGCAATACCTTGGGAGAATTATGATTCAGTAAAGTCTGATTTTTCATCCAAATATTAAAAAACTCCTTCCAAATTTCTGTGACATTCTAAAATGACATTTGGATACTTCTTGTTACACGATTAGAAGAGGTCGGCGTCAATTGACAAATTATCCAAGCCTTCATCTCAATATCTTAATCTTAAACATGTTGCTATAAAAGATGAAAGTTCCTCAGTGAATAACTACTTATGGTCTAGTTAACTCCTGAAGGGCCCGAACGCCCTTTGCAGCATGATTGTATATGTAGATGTATTTGAGATGTTGAGGGCTTTTCATAATTTTTTATGTGTTCACCATCATTCAACCCTTCAATATGTATGGTTGTAACATTTAATTTTCAGCTGATTCAAACTTCTAAATACTGGTTGCAGCGGTATTTGGTACTGTAGCTCCAAAGCGGTAGAGCCCAAGGGCCCTTTAGGGGTTAAGTAGGACCCACTTTTTGGTTATTTTATCTCACTCTATCTACTCCAACTAAAGATAGGGAACACTCTTCTGAGAAAGCTCTCCTAAGGTAAATTCAGGAAGTGGTAAGGAAAAGTATTACTTTGCATTGAGTGATTGAGAGCTTAAATAAGATTTGTGTTGAACACAACTTGGATGACAGCAACAGCAGAGTCAAGACCAAAGTATCCCTAGTCAGATATCAAGGACTGAAAAAGCTCCATATGAACAACACTTCCTGGTAGGATTTTTGTTTTTTGACCAATGGCTGTGTCGCATTCTTTGAAAATGGTTTGTAACTTGTTGGCTCCATCTATATTTTTGGTTGGAGTTGAAGGTGGCCCCTATGCATGGATTTTTGCAACATCATAGTTATTAATAATGAAATTAAGGAGAAGTTGACACAATCAGTTTTTTTGACAATGCTTTTGAATCTCTCTCATCATAAAATGATAGCATCAATTTTCAATGTGATAAAAATTCTATGAAAACCTAAGCTACAATGCAATTTTCATTATTGCAATCTGACATTTTTTGAATTGAATGTTTTTCCCCTTTTTTTACTATAGGCTTCAAACTCTCTTTTCTTTTCTTTTCTTTTCTTTTCTTTTCTTTTCTTTTCTTTTCTTTTCTTTTCTTTTCTTTTCTTTTCTTTTCTTTTCTTTTCTTTTCTTTTCTTTTCTTTTCTTTTCTTTTCTTTTCTTTTCTTTTCTTTTCTTTTCTTTTCTTTTCTTTTCTTTTCTTTTCTTTTCTTTTCTTTTCTTTTCTTTTCTTTTCTTTTCTTTTCTTTTCTTTTCTTTTCTTTTCTTTTCTTTTCTTTTCTTTTCTTTTCTTTTCTTTTCTTTTCTTTTCTTTTCTTTTCTTTTCTTTTCTTTTCTTTTCTTTTCTTTGCTTTTCTTTGCTTTTCTTTGCTTTTCTTTGCTTTTCTTTCTTTCTTTTCTTTTCTTTTCTTTTCTTTTCTTTTCTTTTCTTTTCTTTTCTTTTCTTTTCTTTTCTTTGCTTTTCTTTGCTTTTCTTTGCTTTTCTTTGCTTTTCTTTGCTTTTCTTTCTTTCTTTTCTTTGCTTTTCTTTCTTTCTTTCTTTCTTTCTTTCTTTCTTTCTTTCTTTCTTTCTTTCTTTCTTTCTTTCTTTCTTTCTTTCTTTCTTTCTTTCTTTCTTTCTTTCTTTCTTTCTTTCTTTCTTTCTTTCTTTCTTTCTTTCTTTCTTTCTTTCTTTCTTTCTTTCTTTCTTTCTTTCTTTCTTTCTTTCTTTCTTTCTTTCTTTCTTTCTTTCTTTCTTTCTTTCTTTCTTTCTTTCTTTCTTTCTTTCTTTCTTTCTTTCTTTCTTTCTTTCTTTCTTTCTTTCTTTCTTTCTTTCTTTCTTTCTTTCTTTCTTTCTTTCTTTCTTTCTTTCTTTCTTTCTTTCTTTCTTTCTTTCTTTCTTTCTTTCTTTCTTTCTTTCTTTCTTTCTTTCTTTCTTTCTTTCTTTCTTTCTTTCTTTCTTTCTTTCTTTCTTTCTTTCTTTCTTTCTTTCTTTCTTTCTTTCTTTCTTTCTTTCTTTCTTTCTTTCTTTCTTTCTTTCTTTCTTTCTTTCTTTCTTTCTTTCTTTCTTTCTTTCTTTCTTTCTTTCTTTCTTTCTTTCTTTCTTTCTTTCTTTCTTTCTTTCTTTCTTTCTTTCTTTCTTTCTTTCTTTCTTTCTTTCTTTCTTTCTTTCTTTCTTTCTTTCTTTCTTTCTTTCTTTCTTTCTTTCTTTCTTTCTTTCTTTCTTTCTTTCTTTCTTTCTTTCTTTCTTTCTTTCTTTCTTTCTTTCTTTCTTTCTTTCTTTCTTTCTTTCTTTCTTTCTTTCTTTC